>JAQQSY010000119.1:23544-43588 GCA_028646535.1 Procyon lotor
GGCATGCACTTACTCACACGTCCTGCTCGAGGCTTTGCCTTCGGGTCTACGTGCGAGTTTCTAGTCCAATCCAACTGCACCAGTGGGAAAGCAAATACTTGATCCCTAGGAGAGTCCTGGGTCTCATTTCTCGGGTGGTTTAGACCGTCAGGTGCCACGGCTGATGTCCGGGCTGATGGGTGTCGGCCTGGACCGGGTCCAGAGACACGCACAGGCCAGCCTTCTTTAGAACGAGCGCGTCTCGTGGCTCAGGTGGTCACCCAGCAAGGCTCTGCCCGGTGTGCGTCTCGGGGCCGGACGGGCCAGCCTGGGGCCGGGCCTGAGCTCGCGGGCGCGTAGTCGCGGGTGGTCTCGGGCTGGGGGAGAGACAGGGAGCTTCCGAGTCCCACAGGGCAGGGCAGTTCCTTTCTCCGTCCTAGACTGCGGGGAGGGCAGGACCCGGGTCCTGGGGCCGGGGGCTCACGCGTGGACACACTGAACACACTGAACCCCGAGTTCACAGCAGGCTGCTGAGTGCGGGGGTAGGAGGTGAGTACAGTTTTTGGTGGTTTTCCTCCTTTATCCTCTTTCTTAGTTCTGGTTAAGGGACTGTGTCCAGGAGAAATCCAACTCCAGGGAAACCAGCACCGGGTCCGTGGATTTTCACACTCGCATCGGAGCAGAGAAGCGTAAACAAAGCAGGGGAAATTCACAGGTGCCAAGGCAAGCGCGCGGCAGGAGGCGCAGTCTCTCCTCCAGGGGGGACCCGGGGACCAGAGACCGTTGGCTTTCTTCCGCAGGACTTGCCGGCACAGCCCCACCCTCGATGCCCGACTTCCTCCACCCGAGTGACAGCTCATGGGCCAGGAGCTCGAGGCACCGCTGACGGCCCGCATCCCGCAGAACTGAGATGAAGAAGGGCTTCTCTTCGGTCTTGAGGTTTCTCTGTTTCCCCAGGACGCCACAGGGTCTCTCCGAGGGCCTCTGCTGACAGCGCTGCGGGTCCCGAGCCCCTGAGCACCGCATCTGCAAACCAGGGCTCCCCGGGTCCCGGCTCCAGAGTCCGAGCATGCGGGCGGCTGAGGGCTGGTGCCACACCGCTTCCCGTGTCCCACCGACACTCGGGGCCTGGAACGCGGATGGAGCCTCAGAGAGCCCCAGCCACTCCAGAAAAAGACCACGCAGACCCCCAGCCGCTGGAAGGGGCTCCTCTCTGCCAGGCTCCGGATCCGCCAGACGGAGGGGATCAGGGAGAGAAACATTCATGAAGATTCGCACCAACTTTCCGTGATGAGAGGGAACTTGTTCCTGCGCCCCAGGCTTCCTTGGGGGAGACCATGGGAAGGGGTCGGGGGCATGGTACGTGGGACTGGCTTGGTGACTCGTGGGGACATTCTGTGGCCGGCCGAGGCTGCGGGGTCAGCTCGGGGCCCCTCTGGGCAGGGCGGCTCTGCACTGTTCTCAATTAGACCAGAACAGCGAAGGCCTTTCCTTACTGTGTTGTGTGGATCCACTTCAGGGTCTTTTTAGGGCCAAAGCTGAGCAGCCGCCCCTGGTCCCCAAGGAGAGGCTGGCGTCTGCACAGGAGGGGTGAGCGGGCTGTCCCACCGCAGGGGGACCTCGCACTCCCGCCGGGCCGCGGGCTTCCGTGCCAAGGCCAGAGAAGCGGGCGTGTTGGGGGGCAGGAGGCCGGCACGCCCTCACCAGGAGCTCCTGACCGCCTGTGCCCCGGGAGCCTTGAGCTGCGGACGGGGGGTGGGGGGGGTGTGGGGTTGGGGACTCGTGGGCCCCGACCGCCGGGACCAGAGCGAGAGCTGCCTCTGCGGAGCCCAGTCCCCGGCCCTGGCCCAACGCCCCTGGCGGGCTGCAGGGGTTCCTGCATGGGAGGGGCCCCTCCATGTCCCACGCCCACCGGAGGTCTCCAGCCGCCGATGCCAGTGACTCGGAGGGCATCGAAGCTGCAGGGGAAGAGAAGGCAGCCTGTCTCGTCCTTGGACCTGGCCAGCAGTGGAGACGACCCACGAGGCCCACCTGAGTTCTGGGCGGCTCCCGGGCAGCTCGGAGCCTAGGGGACGGATGGTTAAGGAGGGCACTCGGGTGCCCCGCGTTATTCTGTTCCTGCCCTGCAGCCACAGGCCCCCCGTGGGTCATCCGCGCCCATCCGCGACGGCACACCGGACACGGGCCGCTCCTCCACCGAGGGGCCGGAGCCGTGAGGCCGGGAGCAGCCTGTCTCTGCAGAAGCCATCGGGGTGCCCTGCTCACAGTTCCCACCCCCAGGCCATTCCTGGGGCCCAGCTGTGCCCCCTTCTGTTCCCAGAGAGGGGAGTGTGCTCGTCTTTGCTGGAAACACATTCCAAGAGCGTGAAATTCGTCCACCTGCCTCACCTGACATTTCTAAATATCTGATTGCTTTTTCCCATCCTGCCAAGTCTTAAAGATGTTTCGAGAACTGATGGGCTAATCAGAGAAGGAACTTTCCAGAAGGAAAACTAACACCGGCGCCCCACGGCCTCCCATGGGGCCACCAGCGCCCGCGGCCGCTCCTGCCAGAGAAGCACTGTGAGCCCCGGGACCCGGTGCAAAGGGAGGGAGGTGAGCCTCTTACTCGTGTGCACGGTGATATTCTGGATACGTTGACTTAAATAAAATATATATCAGTACTCGTTTCACCTCCTTCATTTCTTACTTTTTTAAAAGCATGCGGCTCCTGGAGAATTTTAATCGCCTACGCGGCTTGTGTCCTGTGTGAGGCACGCGGTCCTGACCCGTCGGGTCCTGCCGATCCGGGGCCGACCCGGGGAGCCAGGAGGGCCCGGGTGTGTGTCCCGGGGCCTGGCCTCCCTCGGGCCTCGTCTCTCTCCCGGTGGCTGCCCCAAGGCCTCCCCCGGCACGAATTAAAATCCAAGTGTCCTCATGGCCGAGCCTCGGGGAATCTTGGAGCTGCCGCCCCATGTGGAGGGACGGCTGTGGGCGTGAGCGGGGCCCCGCCGGCCGCTGGGACCGTCTCCTCAGTGGAGCACGCGGGCCCCCGACCGCAGGGACGGGAAGGGAGGGAGCACGTGTGCTCGTCTCTCTGCCGGCGTAGACGTTTCTCTGTGACCCTGCACGACTGAACTGCGCCCTGGCGGTCACGAGGGGCTGGATGAGGGCTGAGTGTGGACGCAAACGGCCGTGGAGGCCGCCCCTCCCAGGCGGTCCGGACCATGACTCCCGCGCCCTCGGGATTGTCCCAGCGTCTCTGGAGGACGCTCGGCTCCGCTCACTGGAACAGCTGCGTAAAAGGCTCATTTTTCCTCATCAGACTTTACCGAACACGGACTCATTCAAGCAGAAACCTAGTTTGTGTAGAATCATTTACAGTTTGTTGGTTTTCTAACAAAGGGCCTGTTGATGAGCGGACACACGATGGGCCCAAGCGAGCCGGCCCCTGGCACCAGCATCCTCTGTGCGAGTCTCGTCTCCACATCGCGCAGCTAATGTGCTCCGACGTCTGTCCCCCCGGCTCCCCGCTGCCCTGCCGCCGGCCCAGTTCCTGCCTGATGTCCTTTACTTTCCTGCCGGGCATCTCGTGTGGGACAGGGCGCCTCCCTCCTGCTACAGAAGTCGAAATGGCCCACGCTCGCTGTCCCCCGTCCTGGGAGCTTCTGGGGGTTTTGAGCCCCACAATCAGATGTTGCCCAGTGTAGACAGGAGGGCAACGGGAGCCCAGGGAAGGGCCAGCGGGCCAGCGCGGGAGGGCCCAGCTGGGCCCTGGAGGCCAGCTCTCTGCTGGACTGTTTTTCTCCGTATGTCGGGACCAAAATTGGGATGGTGGTCCTCTCTCCGTGAGGACCCTGGCTGTGACCCGTGCAGTTTCAAGGTCAAGCTGACCGTGGGTGGAGATGCAGGATCAGAGAACAAGTGAGCAGGGATTCCTTGTCCGGTACTAGCTCTCATTCCGATGAAAGTAGAACGTATGAATTTAACACATACAGCCAAGGGCCTGTTACTGCTCAGCATGGCCTCCTGTGACAGAGAACACGTAGGACACCCTGTGTCCCCACAGGGCTCAGGGTCTGGAAGGGAAGGCGGGACAGTAATCCTACGGGCGGCTTGGGATAAATGACAGTGGTGGGTTTGTGCACAGAGGGCCCGAGAGGTGAAGTGGCCCAAACCATGCCAGGGGTTCTGGGGAGAGACCACAGAGGAGGTGACCGCTCTGGGCCGAGAGGTGCGGGATGGGCAGAGACACGTCCCGTGGGGATTTCCATAGCGAGTGCAAAGGCCCTGTGGTGTGGGTGGATGTGTATGGGAGAGCCCCACATCCCCACATTGCAGTGGGCTTGGAGCAGAGCTGGGGGTGGGCGAGGGGCTGAAAGGTGGAGGGTGGGGTGGGGGCGGGGTGGGGGGGGAAGGGGGAGAGGAGTCAGAGGTCGGGCTCTGAATCGGTGGTTCTCAGTCCCAGCTGCACATTCAAATCAAAACCGTGACCGTCGGCAATCCTCTGTCCCCCCGCGTTTGTGAACACCCTCCCATCTGATTCCAACGTGCAGCCGAGGTGAGGGCCCCCAGCTCACAGGCAGAGGGAGGTCCACCCCGAAAGGAGGTTCCGAGGGCCGTGGGACCGGCTGGGCCTTGGGTGCTGATGGTGGCGCAGGCTGCAATCTCGGGTCTAGAATTGGGCGCAGACCCCAGGGCTCCATCTGCAGCCGCGTGCTCCCGGCTCCTGGTGCCCCCGGGCCTGCCCTTCCTCGGGGGAGATGGTGCAGGATGACACTTGCCTGGCAAGGGCTTGCTCGGTGTAAATGCCTAACTCCCACGGAGGGGCTGGCGCACGTCCCTCCCCTGCTGTGGCCACCGTGAAGGCGTCTGCACAGGCCTTCCTGGTCATGGGGGGGGGTGTCCTCGGTCTCTGAAGTCGTCCCGGGGCCGGGAGCTGCCGGGAGCAGCACGACAGGCCGGACCATCCGCGTCGCCCTAGGAGTCCCGCTCCCGGCACTCCCGGCGTCCCTGCGTGTCCCCGCAGAGCAGCCCGACCCACCCCTGCACCTGCGAGGGCGAGCCGCAGCCCCGGGCATCATGGACTGGAGGGGTCCGCTCTGTGTCACCGTCACCCACCGGGCGGGGGGAGGAGTGTGTGGGCGGCTCCTGTCTGTGTCCTCACCGCGCCGATGCTGGCCGCCACCCGTGTGCGCGCGATCTAGGAAGGTCAGAGACCGGCAAGTAAAAGAAAACAAAACCATTTGGTATGTTATATTCAAACGTCTGAAAACGGAAGGCCAACACAAAATCTTCAAGGCGGCCAGAGAGAAAAGACACATTATGTAAAGAGGGTGTTTGTAGAAAGATAACCGTGAGAGCTAACTTCTCATCAGACAATATGTAAGTCGGGAGACAGTGGAGTGCGTCTTCTAGTGCGGAAAGGAAAAAATAATACTGTCAATGCAGAATGCTCTATCTAGCAAAATTTCTTTCAAAAATGAAAGGGAAATGAAGACTTCCTAAAAAAAAAACAAACAAAAAAACCCCAAGAGGGTTGATTTTCAGGTTACTGGAGCTACAAGAAACACCAAGGAACTTCTCCAGGGAGGAACATGGTATCAGTTCTGGCCAGAAACTTGAATCTATCCAAAGAAATGAAGAGCATCCGAAATGAATTAAATGAGAGAAAATGTAAAATTTCATTTTCCCTAAAAGATGTATTTGTCTTGGGATTTTCCAGTTATCCTCCTCTTACTGATTTCTGCGGTTCAGTTCCACTCCGGCCTGAGAGCCCACATTGCATCATTTCTGTTCTTTCGGATTTGTTAAGGTGGGTTTTAGTTTTATTCTATTTGAGTACAGTGAGCACACAGTCACGCTGGTTTGCGGGGCCTGACGCCTGATTCAGCAAGTTTGTACATTACAGGGAGGCAGCCGTGCCGGCACGGACGGACCCAGACGTATTCTGCTAAGTGAGATTAGGTCCCACAGAGAAAGAGAAATACCGGATGATTTCACTCATCTGCGCCGTATACCGTGTACTTCCTGGTCCGGAATGTGTTTGGTGATTATTCCATGTGAGCCTGAGAAAACAAAATGTGTATTTTGCTGCTGTTGTATGAAATAGTCCATAGATGTCAAATATAGTCATTCGATTGATGGTGCGGTTGGGTTCAGCTCTATCTTTACTGTCTTCTACGTCCTGGATTTGCCCGTTTCCGACAGAGGGATGATGAAGTCCTCATCTGTGACAGCGGATTCAACGCTTTCTCCTTGATAGTCTATCAGCTTCCCCTCGGGGGGCCGAGGGGGGAACCAGATGATCTGCTGTTAGGTACGTGCACGGTGAGGATTGTATACTTTCTTGGGTAATTGACTCCTCTTCCTTATGGGATGTCTTCCTATATCGCTGATCACTTTTTACTTTGAAGTCTGCTCCGCGTTAAGTTGTTATAGCTACTCTTGCTTTCTTTTGATTAGTTTTTTTCCCATCCATTTACCTTTTTTCTTTTTTCTAAGAGAGAGGGAACACAAGCAGGGAAGGGCAGAGGAAGAGAGAGAATGGGAGCCCGACACAGGGCTCCATCTCACGCCCCTGAGATCATGACTGAGCCAAAATCCAGAGTCAGACGCACGATCGACCGACCCACCCAGGCGCTCCTGCCCCGTCCACTTACTTTTAATCCACATGTGTCTTTCTATTTAGAGTGGGTTTCTTGTGCAGGACACATAGCTGCGTCTTGTTTTTTGATCCACCATGACAGTCTTTTTTTAATTGGTGCACTTAGACCGCGGACATTCGAAGTGATAGATTCTGATACATTCCTTTCTCTTTAATACCTTAATCTTTTCATATATTCAGGGACTGGTCTGTTTTCTCATTTGGGCCGAGGGAGGGAACTCGCTTTCTGTTACTGAGTTTTAAGCTGTGAGAAACTGCGTGGATCCGGTTCAGATCTTTTACCTTCGGAAAAATAGGACAGAAGGTACTGTTTATAGCAGTGCAGCTTGTGAGGCCAGATGCCCAGTTACGTGTGAGGGATCGGGGTGGGGACCGTCAGTAAGGTCTACCCCAGCTGAGCGACTGCTCCCCCCGCGTCCGCTAGGGGGACGTGCCACCTGCCCCGCCCGGCCCCCTGCGGGCAGCACCCCTGCCATCGTTGGGGGTTAGCCCGTCGTGCCCTTGCTTTACTCGCTGCCTCACCCACTGAGCACGGCGGGGACTGCGTTCTGAGCCCTGAGACCCTGCGCTTAGCGGCCGGTGCGCACGCCTCTCCCTTGCGACTGTCCCTGGCGGTTCTGTCCCAGCTCTTGCTGCCGCAAGTTGAGAGGTGATGGTTTTCGAGCCGGAGTCCTTGCCGGAGGTGGAAAGGCAACCAGATTCGGGCTGCAGGGGGCACTTGGGCAAAATGGTTTCTTTTCCGTGTCTGTTGGGGCAGCCCTCGGACCGGTGGGCTACCGTCCCTTGCTGCGGACGTTCGTGTCCACCGAAGCTACGCCTCGGCTTTGCTTCTTATCCATGCGCTCCGGGGCGAGGCCGGAGGGGAGACGCAGAGACGCCCACTTTGCGCCCGACGCAGGGACACGTCCAGGAACAGCTCCGAGGGACAAGGGTGCACCTCTGCCAGCGCCGCCGCAGGTGCGTGTTTGTCGTTCTGGCAGGGACACTTCTCACGTCCCTAAGTGAGCCTCTCTTCAACACGGTCTACCAATGGGTGATTAGGAATCTCCCCTCGGTCAGCTGCACTCTACATAACCCACATGCATTTCCTGGCGTCTAGTGGCCCCTTTCCTTGCACTGACCCAGATTTTCCTAGTTTTCCTGTCATACGGTACGTCAGAAACTCAGGAGCGGGGGAAGGTGCTGGCTGGGGCGCCCCTGTCCATCTGACTCCAGGCTAACCTAGCTCCTGGACAGGAGAGTGACATCACCAAAGGGGCATTTGGGGAGCTGCGTGCTGCCCCACGTGCAGACGGACTCCCACGGCCGCTCAGGAGCCCTTGGCCTAGCGCGCCGGCCGCCAGTCTGGGCCCTGCAGCTCCCGGGCTGAGGCGAAGCACCGTCTCCCTGTCAGAGCCCTCTCGTGGCCCACGGTCAGATCACCAGTTAAACTCTGGTCTCTGGGATCCAGAAACATTATTTGTGTCTCCTTTGTCAAAATTTCTTCTTCATCGGACTTTGTATGGGGTCTGAGACCACTGACGCGCAGGACCCTCCAGCCACTGCTTGCCCACTTTGACCGTGGTCTGGAGCTCCCGAGTAGGGGTGCCGATTGCCTCGTCTCAGTGGGAAGTTAGCCCTGAACATCACCGAGCGACGGGGCTCAAACTGCTGTGTTTCTGCGCAGTGGCCATTCTTTCTGTCTTACTTACTAATGAAACCCCAGTGTGGAGTGTGGCATTATGCCTGGATCAAAGATTGTTATTTTACACCATCCTTGAAGCCGGTCATTGTAAAAGCAAACATTTCCTGGGGTTTTACTCTCCTGATGTAGATATCATGCCCTCCTTCTGGTCCTTCCTAATTCTTGGAACTCAGATGCGATGGCTGGAGCTGAAGCATTCATCTTGCAAATATGAGGGAGAAGCCGAGAAAATTTCCGAGGTCCTGGCCCTGACGTCCTTAAACCACCACACCAGTGTTGGAAATTACCTGCCTCTCGACTTACTGTTACAGAGATGATTTCCTATCTTGTTGAAGCTTCTCTTAGTTTAGTTTTCCGTTATATTCTATCAGACTCTGTTGCTAACCGACACTGGCGGTGTGTTGTTTGGAATGTGTTCCGAAGCAGGTAAACGTGACCGCCCCCCAAGATGGCTTAGTGTACTACCAGGTCACTTGGTTCTTGTCCCAGATCCACCGAAGACTTGGGGACCAAGCCCAGCTTGGGGAGATAGTTTATTGGGTAAATAAGTATCATAAACATTCAAGAGAGAAAGCAGGCTGCTGCCTGAGCAAGAGTGACAATGGCCCCAAGAAGCTCTAGCTGCAGCCTTTTAAGCCTGCTTCCTGGGTCTGTAAACTTGACTTTATTGCCCGCTGGGGGTTCTCTGACATTTTGGCTTCTGCGCCTGCCCCTGACCACGTTGCATTCTGCTCTGAGGGTGCGACCGGCATCCGCGTTCCCCCTTCTGGCTCAGGCTTGGCTAACAGCCCGACATCCTCCCCGTGAGTATTAGACCCCACACCGTTGAGCGTTGGGCTGATGGCCGTGCTGCCTTCCTCGGGCTGCCCGGGGCGTGGAGAGCACGTCGGGAGTCCGTCCCTCGCCGGCCGTCGAGGAGAGAAGGCAGTGGTGGCTTCGGGTGTCCGTCCTGGGGACTTCTGACAGGGAAGAGCTGCCGGCGTCTGGAGGTTGAGGTCCCTGGTTGAGGACCCGTTGGAAACTGATGGCCTGGAGCCTGAGGACACAAAGGATGCCGCCATACTGGTTAGTTGTGGCCCAAAGAGTAAGAGTCCGACAGCTCCTAGGACGAGAGGGAGGAAGGGAGTCAAGGCGCCCTCCGAGAGGACAGACGTGAAGAGTGGCGCTCAGGGCTCCGGCCGCCCTTCTCCGTGCGTCTTTGACTCTGATCTTGTCCGCCCAGCGCCCTCACTTTCCAGGCAGCAGCTCCGGGCATCACAACAAACCTGGCCACATTCTCTCCTCCTGCGTCTCTTTTTCTCGCCCATCGAACATTCCCAACCGACCCCCCACATCTCGTCGGCCAGCACTGCGTCGTGTGCCCATTCCTAAAGCGGGAACCCCTGGCCGTGCGGGGAGGTCAGATTCTCTGGGGAAAAGCAAGCAGAAGGGGGCAGTGCCCGTGGAGTGAGCAGACGACAAGGCATTCCGGTGACAGTGCCAGTGTCGGGCTGCCGACCTTTGGCATTTAGTGTCGCATTTTAATTGTCTGGACTGAAACCTGTCCATGGCTCCAGAGTTAATGATGTGCACCGCACCCAGCGGGCAGGACAGCAGGCAGGGGCTCACCTGCTCTTCGTCTGCAGTTTACACGACCTCCCAGGCTTCCGAGATGGCATTTGCTCAGGCTGGGCTGAGTCAGGGCTGAGGACGCTCGAACCCACATCCCTCCCACACCCCCCTGGGCAGTGGACTCTCCTAATAGTGTCTCGAAGAGCAAACAGCAGGAAACACTGTTCCATCAGAAGGAGAGTCATCAACTAGGGCACCGTGACCACATACATGTAGGTGGGACTCGGCTGGAGATCATTGTTACCGAACCCGGGCCATACGGCGCCCGTGTCTGTTCTCAGCCAGGCCACCCCGACAAGTTAGGCTCTCAGAGCCTTGAAGGTTTTTGTTTCTGTCTTTTTCTTTTGCTAAAGCAGGATAGTAAGAATTGTGTGGCCACAGTCTCCCCGTTTGGAGGGCAAAATAATCTTACGCAAATGTATGTTGAATAGAGGGCGATAAGAACAGAAATCCAAAAAGGGGGAAGCACTTTGTAAACTGGTAAACGTTACGGAATTTAACCCACTCATCCAGAAATTAATTTTGCAAACACGGATGACTAGAAGCTGGAGAGGCAGAGTCGGGAAGGGGCCCCTCCCTTCCCCGGAGGAGGTGTGAGCTGGCCGCAGAGACGGACGCGTGAGGGACTCTGGCACATCACCGTGTGACAGGAGCAGCCGTGGAACCTCGTGGCACAGGAACCTCGTGGCACAGGCAAGAAAAGAATGTCGGACATTGAAGGGATCTGCAGGGCGTATTAGTTGCAGTAACGTTAGCTGTGACAGCAGCCGAGATGACAGTACAATCCGGGCTTCCAGGGGCTTGGCATCATAGAGGAGAGTCCCAACTCACGGAACAGCTGGTCGCAGGTGCTCTTGGTTGTGGAAAGTGGGCTTGGGGGTGAGGCCGTGAGGAAATGGAGATGTTCTGCTCCACATTTGGAGGTTCGGCCCAATAAAAGCCCGGCATCTTGAGCCCGTGGCGGCTGCTGGGGTCTGGGGAGCATTCAGCTCCAGCCAGCAGACGGGAGGGTGGGGAGAGGCAGGAAGGTTCACCCGGTCGCTGGCCTTCTCCCCAAACAGCTGAAACCTACAGGAAGGAAGCGTGGGGATTTGACAAGCAGCAAGCCAGTGGACTTCCCGGAGGAGGCAGACTTAGCGCAGGGTTTGGAAGGATGAGTTGCCGTTAGTGAGAAACTCCAGATACTGACACACATTCATGCCAGAGGGAGAACATCTGCACCAGTAACCACGAGACGATTCGTGGAAGACTTAGCATCACCTTTGTCCATCAAAAAGCTCTCTGAAGTTTTGTATTTGACAGAGTGTTACAATCCATCCAGGTGGAACCAGGATCTATAGACCAGTCTCTGGGTTAAGAGCGATGACTTCCGTTTTCTTGCCAGGAAAGCTGTCTGGGGTGGGCTTTGATCATGAGTCCGTCTCAGGTCTGGACAGAGCTGGGGGGACGTCAGGCAGTGCTCTGTTCAGGGGCCGTGAGCTCGGTGAGCTAACTGCGACCTTGGGGCCAGGAAGGAACCAGCCAAGCTGCAGGGACAGCAGATGGGGAGGGTCTGACCGAGGGGCCAACTTTTCTGAATCTTGGTTTCTTCATCCCTAAGATCACGGAACTCGTCACTGCCCTGTCCTGCCCTTGCGGAATTCACGAAGTTGCTGGGGGACAATAGGTAGCAAATGAGGGAAGATCCAGATAAATAATATATATGGAGGCATTTGTGAATGATTCAATGTTATGCAAATCAATCAATGAATTCACTTCCATTTCCACCCCACGGCATTGGATGAGCAGCTGCCGTGGAGAAGATTTAGAGCTGGAAGCTAACAGAGGGCCACGAACACGGGCGGCGAGCTGTAGGATGTGTTCTGCAGGAAGCTGGAAACCCCGAAGGTCACGGTCAGCCACACTGTCAGCCGCATGATCAGCAAAATGTTCTTTTAAGAGGGCAAGCTGGCAGCCATGTGAGGACTGTGACCCATCAATTCTGTTTCCCGAAGGGCCCTTGAATTTGTTCCTTCCTCCCCGGTCCTACAGGCACGGCCATAGCTCATACTTAACGTCTCGCTTGTGGACTAGACATGGCCTCTACCTTTGTCTCTTCTGATTCATTCTCTGTATGTACCTAGAGAACTTTATCCAGTTATTTCTCAGTTCGTTCATTCGTTCAATATTTATTGAGCTCTAGGATGCATGAGAAAGCCTCATGGCAGAGATTTCTGTGGACATGTAGGTCTTCCCACGCTGCCGCTCTCTGTCACCGACACAGTAAGGTCCGAACCCCTAGCATGGCCAGCATGGCGCACATCACCATCCACAACCTGGACTCGACGCCGCTCGCCAGCCTCACAGTTGGCGTCCCTTTCTCGGCGGTACAGTCTCCCTGTATTCTGCACGCTGTTTGCCCTTAAAGTGGTGAAACGGGCTCCAGGATAAAGACTGGGTAGGAATCCTGGAGATTTAACAGTGTGATGACCTTGGGTAAGGTACTCAGGCTCAGTTAACCTATTTGTAAGTGGGAAACATAAAACAAGCATTAAACCCCTACTGCAAAAATCCAATGAGATAGGAATGAGAATTGACAAGGACAGCATCCTAGATAAGGTGGTGTGTGTTTGGTTGCAAGTAATAGAACACCTGACCACAGAGTTTTAAACAAGTAAATGTATAGAGACTGAAAGTAGTTTTTGATTTTGGTTCGAGTGACTCAAAAAGACAGGGCTGAATTTCTTGGTCCTTCCCTCATGCCGGTCACCTCATGCTCACAAGATGACTGCAGTGGCCCTGGACTTCACATCTACATCCAATGTGGAAAGAAAGGGAAGGGGAAGCACCTGCCATATTACTCCACTTTTTATCAGGAAAGCAAAGCTTGCCTGGATTCCACACGGCAGACTTCCCATTAGATCATTTTTTTCCCCAAAAGTATCACATGAACTTCTCCAGCTGCAAGGGAGTTTGGGAACTTGGAGAAAAGGGTTTTCCAGATTGGTTCAAATAAATGATGAACAGGGAGTGGGCACGCTGCTCTCTGAATGAATTTGGAGTTCTGCTAACGAAAAAGAACAGCTAGTGTTGCCTAGTGTTTTTAGACCTCGAGAACTTTATAACTGACTTCAAATCAGCCCCAGGCCCCTTGGCTTACACCATGTGAGTATCTCTATGTCTCTGGGTCAGATTGCTGTTCCTCATTACAGAGCCACGAGTAGAGGTAAGACCCTCCCAGCAATGACTCACGGAGAAGTACGCAGGAATGGATGTGACCACACATTCACAACCAAAGCTGGTTCAGTGTTGATATACGGGAAAATGTAATCTTCGCTGGAAAGGGATTTTGACCATTTGGGTACGTGTTCCCCAGGGAGAGGAAACCTAGGCACACAGCCTTTAAGAGTGTGCTGGCCCCTGGTAATTACCTATGAGCTAATTAGGGACCATTATGTATTCAAAAGTGAGATTTTCATCCTTCAAAATTTGCATTTCCAGCGAGGAGCTCGTTCTCTGTGCACCGTAAGGTGAGTGCTCCCTGCTGGTTTCCTCTCCTCACACATGAGCCGGGCTCACCCTGGGGCTGCTAGAATCAGAAGTCCATCAGGCAGAGCCCAGCGGGGCCAGGGAGAGGGAGCCGACTTCCCAGCACACAGATGGGTCTGAACCTACCTTGCCCAGAAACGAGACTTTGGAGAGGACAGAATTGGACAGATCTTTGCAGGAGAGGCTTTTCGGTTTGTTCAAGCATCGTCACAGGCTTTCCAGAAGAAACCAGACAGCAGACACCTCCCTGAGCAAAAAAATGGCCCTTGTCTGGACCCTGATAAGAGCCCGGGAGAAGCGTTCCAGACGCCCAGATGGGGCCCACCCCCGGTGAGGTGGGCTCGCGGGGAGCTCCCCACGGCTGCGAGCCGCTGGCTTCCTCTCTGCTTCTCCCCTGACCTGCACCTGTGTTTCTCAGGCTCCTTTCTGCCTCCCTAGGAGAAGTGAGGGGGAGGAGGAGGAGGGACGCCCTCCTTCCTCAGCCAGCTCCGACCACGGGCAGCGGGTTGAGGGTGGGGGGCAGGCGCCTGGGGGTGGGTTCTGCCCCCAGACGGACGTCGGTGCTCACGACGGGAGCCGCTGGCTGCTGCCCTCCTGGGGAGTCGTGAGGTGCAAATGAGAACAGCGTCAATACCGTAGCTCAGCAGAGGTCAGTAGGCCACACAGCGCAAAGAAAATTAGGTTTGGGTGCTAGGAGGCTTGAGCTCCTAGTTCTCTTCTTACTGACGTGCCATCTTGTCCTTTCCCTGGACCTGCGGTTCCCACATTGGTAGGTTAAGATTAGAGCAGGAGTAGGAGCTATGTGTCACTACCACGTTCATGGTCCTGGCAGATGTTGCTACTTTACCCTGAACCCGAGCTTGGCCCCACAACAGGGCCCACGTGGTAGCCTTGCCAGTTGAGACTGGGCTTGGCTGGAGATACATCCTGTTTCCCCAGGGTCAGATGACCCCCAAGTGCCTTCTGCCCACTGCCTGGGAACCAGTCGTTTCTAAGCAGGTTGACATCGGAACCGAAATCTGGTTTCTCTGATCACGTGCTTAGCGACACTCCCTGTTCACTTCCGGCCACCAGATGACCCTCTGCTTAGTCTTCCACAGACTTAGTGGCTTAAAGCAGCGTCTCCTCCCTCTTCACTATCTTACAGTTTCCTAGTCTGGATCCAGGCAAGCTTGCTGCTTCTCTGGGTAGAGTCCCATCGGGCTGGGATCCCAGCGTCCGTGGCCTGCCCTCTTACCTAGAGGTTCCGGAAGTAAGTCCGCTTCCAGGCCCTTTGAGTTGTTGGCAGAATTCAGTCCTGAATGGCTGTAGGACTGAGGTCCCCATTTGCTTGCTGACTGTAAGCCAGGGAAATGCAAATCAAAACTGCAACGAGCTACCGCAATGAGCTCCTACCTCACACCGGTCAGAATGGCTATGATCACTAAGAAATGGGAAATGATGGCAAAGGTGTGGAGAGAACGGAACCCTCGTGCACTGTTGGTGGGGGTGCAAACTGGTGCAGCCACGTGCAAAACGTATGGGGGTTCCTCCGAAAATGAGAAATAGAGCTACCCCCTGACCCACCAATTCCATGGCAGTGTATTTATCTGCAGAAAACTTGGAATTCCAAAAACACCAACTCAAGGTGCCTGCCCCGCCCCCGTGTCCATGAAACATTTATCATACTCAAGACGTGAAAACAACCTGAATATCCATGGACGAATGGATGCAGATGTGGTATATATATAAAATGGAACACTATTCTGCCGTAAAAAGAAAGAAATCCTGCCATTTCTGACCAACACATGGGCCTTGAGGGCATCATGGTAAGTGAAACAGGCCAGAGAAAAAGAACTACCACATGATCACATTATACGTGGAATCTAAAGATGAAACAAAAAACTACACTCGTAGAAATAGGAGTGGAATATGTGCGAATTTAAAACAAACAAACCAAGCATCGATACAAGCTCACGGATCCAGAGAACAGACGGGTGGTGCCAGAGGTGGGGGCGGAGGCGGCCAGAAGGTACACACTTCTGGTTGTGAAATAAACAAGCCCTGGGATGTCGTGTGCTGCATGAGGACTGTAGTTAATAATTCCGTGTTGTATATTTGCAAGTTGCTCAGAGAGTGGGTCCTGAAGAAGTTCTCATCACAGGAAAAAAATCGTGTAGCTCTGTTTGGTGACAGACGTTAGCAGACTTACCTTCAGGTGCAGCCAGTCACCGCACTGCTGTGCTGTACGCCTGAAACTAGCATGTGTCAGACCTCAGCCGTGCGGTCCAGCGGCGCCCATGCCGGGGCCACGTCACAGGGGCTCTTTACAGTGAAGGTGGGCGCGACATATCTCGGTGTCGATAAACAAGGAAAAACCAGTCCTGCTCCGGGCAGCTGGGGGGGAGCTGATAACTGGGGAAAAGTTTGCCAAGAAGTTGAGCTTTTGCTTGGATGTCAGCTGAGCTAATGCTGCTTCTTGGCAAGTTCCTTGTGGCCCTAAATCTGTTTCCTCGTCGGTATCGTGAGAAGCTGGGTGAAGGTGGTGTCTACAGCCCATCCCACTCCTCTCGTCCTTTGAACGGCGGTTCCAGGAGCGTGTGCACGAGTGGGCCGAGGGATGGGGGCCGCGAGGGGAAGAGCATCTCTTGAGCCGCGTCTTGTCCGCCTGCCTTTCACTGTCATCGGGGTTCCTCCATCCTGCCGAGGGGGGCGGCCGGAGAGGCAACTAGATGCCAGTTAGGTACCACACAGAGGCATTTGAGCTGGTATGAGTGGCAGGGGCCACGTGGAATTCGAGGTGGGGCTCTCCCGAGGGTGACCTGATCCGGGGATGCCCGTTGTGTCTTCCCTCAATCCTGCCGGCGTCCCTCTCTTCCGGCCCACGCGGGGTTCCAGACCTCACGCGTGGGTGCGGCCACACTCAAAGAGAGAAACCCCAGCAGCCTTCTTTCCCAAAGTCGTTGGCCCCTGGTAGGTCAACCCGAGGGCAGAGGAGAACTCTGAGCTGATTAGCATCACCCTGGGTTTCCATGCATTCCTAGGTTGGAGATGGGGAGCACCGGGACTGACTCGGCCTGGTCTACATGCTGGGGGAGGGGTGAGCTTGTTCCCGGGCTCTGGGTCCCGGCCCCTCCCCTCGGGACCCGGGGGACTTTGCTGGGGGGGCAGCAGTGAAGCCAGCTTTCCCAGAGCCCTGGGGATGGGACGGGTAATGTTACACGGTTTCTGCGGGGCCCAGCGTGGCGCACACGGGAGGCCCCGTAGGGAGGCATGGTCTGCCCAGGGCACTCACGATGGTGACCCTGGGGTACGGACGCAGTGGGTCAGCATCTCACTGCACCGCCCGGCACGGAGTCCGTGTGCTAAGAAAGCCTGGAGGGAGGCTCTGAACGATCCTTTGTAAACAGGACATGTTCTTAGAATGAAACATGGGTAAGTGATGCTCAGATAAAAATGTCTTTTCTCTTTAAATCAAGCCTTCCTTTTATTCAAGGGGAAAAAAAACCCACTGCAGAGGCTCATCTTCTTGCCGCGGCTCTGCACCACTGCTCAGGCTCATTTCAGAGATGCAGGAATTTATAATTGGCTTCCCAGTTGTCGCCAAGGCACCTTAATGGCATTTTACAAATTATTTCCCGTGAGAACAGCATTGACGGAAACCAAACTTAAAAAAAAAAAAAAAAAATTAACCCATGTTCCAATTGCTACAACAAATCGGCTGCTCATATGTATTCGTGCTTTGCCTCAGGTTGGCCCGCACACACACCAAACTCAACGGAGGGGACGTCATTTTTATTGGCATATTGTGAGCGTGTGCTGTGTGCCCCGTGCGGGCGTCGTGATTGTGTTTTTAGTGCCTGTCAGATTTCCAAAAATGGAAATCAGTGAGCGTCTCTGACACGACCGCGGCCTCGCTCTCTCCTCCACCCCACCTGGATTTGGGGTTGATTCGAGGTGAAGTTTCCCTCTTCCTGTTTGGTCTTCAGGTGAGGGAGTTGCTGCTCTTGGGCCAAGGAGGCGTGCTGGCCGGAGGCCGCATGATTTCCACGCGTCTGGAGGAAGGCCAGAGACTTCTGCAGAATATGCCGCCTCCCCCCATGATCTCGCTCTTAATGGTCTGTGTATTTTCCGACTCTGAGACTTCTGCCCTGTGTCCTGCTCCCAGGAATCAGGTGGTTTGGAGACCAAGGCAGTGTGGAGTCTAGATAGGGTCAAGTCCAGACGGGGTGGGGAAGTGAGTCCCAGGCCTGGCTCACCTTCCTGGGGACGACGTCGGGGCTCAGTCACGGTGCTCCTCCCCCCCAAGCTCGGGTGGACCCTCTGTGTCCATGGCCGGGCTGTCCTCGGGCCCCGTGACTTCTCAGTGACGGCTGGTGTGTATGGGCCATTCCTGGTGTGGGGACAAGTGCAGGGAACTGGGGGGGGGGGGGGGGGAGAGCATGCTCCAGGCTGAGCAGGGAGCCCGACCCGGGACTCGATCCCAGGACACTAGGGTCATGACCCGAGCTGAAGGCTCACCCGACTGAGCGCCCCGGGGCCCCGTCCTCTGACGGCTGTGTGCCTCCTCCCAGCATGGCGGTCCTGCCCTGAGCGGTCGCAGCCCGAGGCCCGCTGCGGTGCTCTGGTCCCGGGGCCGGGGCTCGGGGCCAGGTGGGCACGCGGTCTGCGCTGACGACGCCCCGGCCGTCCTCGCTTCAGTCGGGACAAAGGGAAGATGAGCTTGGTTGCAGGCATGACCCCAGTGAAAACTTCCATTTCACAGACGACCACTTGTGACGCAGGCACGTCCTGGACCCCGTCTGCTCGGAAGGGTCGGTGACGCGGCTGAGCCGAGGGCTTGGGGACGGGCCGCAGGCGGGAGCCCCGCACCAACGTACCTGCTCTTGTCACGTCAGCACGTGCGTGGACACCGGGAAGCGTGCTTGGGGCGCCCGAGCCCCGGCTGGGCCCCCGCTCCGGTCTACCCTCCTGGCTACCCTCCGGTGTCCGGCTCCCTCCTGAGGTGCCTGAGAGGGAACCCTTCAGACCAAGCAGCGGCTCCCTCCTGGGTCGGCCGACTCCTGTCCCGTCAGGAAACTGCCTTCCTCACAAGCCTTGTTCTCCACGTCCTTTCTCCGCCCGTGGTACCCGAGGGAGTCTCGTCTACACCGTCGGGGTTGGCCGGGGCCCCCAGAGAGTCCGTGCGGCCTCATGTTTCCTGCCTAAGAGCAGAGGGACAGTTCCCTTCACGTCACCACGGCGTCTGTCACAGCACTGCCCCGCCCCCCGTCAGCAAGTTCCCCGCACCCCTCGGTCGGCTGCGAGTCAGATGCAGTGGGAGGGGTACCCTCGGGAACCCCCCGGGGAGCCCCCCTCGTCCGCCAGTTCCCGCTGTCCCTGCCGAACCACAGGCGTTGTCATGGGTCCACATGACCCTCTCCGTCACCGGACACCCGGCAGTGAGATCCATGCCCCACCCGCTCGGGGTGAGACGCACAGACCCCGTGTCGCCGTTCCCACCGCCGCCTTCCTACTCCGGTGAGACTGCGGACCAGGTGCTGGGTCTGGGGCTGTGGCCTGTCCCGTCGGGGGCCTGCAGGTCCCGCAGTAACAAGTAACCCAGACGTCCCTCGCTCACGACACCAGCGGCTGGTGGCCTGTGTGTTCCTCCCTCGCAGATGCTCCGGACGGTCCCGAGTGTCCTCCGGGGTCGCAGGCGGACGGGGGCTTCGCGGCCAGCTGTCCCTCACCGATCGCCGTGGGCAGAGGCGGGAGGGACGTGGTGCGTTGTGTCCCGGAGTCTGCGTGTTCTCTGTTCTGCTGTTGTTCAGCTCAGGGCGGGAGGGCTGAAGTCTCAGGAACCGCGGGCGTCTGAAGTGCGCGGCTCGATGGGTTTGGGCGCCTGTGGGCGTCCGACGCCATCCCCACCACGAAGAAAACGAGCCCTTCCGTCTCCCAGATGGGCTTCCCGTTCCCTCCGCTCCCTCGTCCTCCCGCCACACCGACCTGCGTTCTGCCTCTACACCCGGCTTCGCACATCCCGGAGTTTCTTATGAAGGGAGCCCTGCAGGGCTCCTCTTCAGTGCCTCTGTCACTCGGGCCCCGATCCGCAGACACCCCCGGATTCCCGTGGCCCTGGTCCTAGCCTGCCGCACAGATAAGGGGTCCATCATGCACCTGTCGGTGGAAACTCGGGCGTTCCCAGCTTTGGGCTGTTCCAGATGGAGACGGGAAGACCATTTGGGTGCCGATACCATTTATCGTGGGCACCTAGCTGCGAGGGGAGGTTTTCCAAAGCGCAAGTACCGCCTTCACCCTCCCGCCCCCACTAGCGGTTTATGGGAGCTTCGTGGCTCCCCATCCTCGCCTACGCCCCCTACGGGCAGTTTTAAAAACTTTAGCCATTCTAATGAGCGGGTAGCGACATCTCCTGTAGTTTTTTTTTTTTTTTTTAAAGATTTTATTTATTTGACAGCGAGAAACACAGCGAGAGAGGGAACACAAGCAGAGGGAATGGTAGCGGGAGAAGCAGGCTTTCCGCCGAGCAGAGAGCCCGATGCGGGGCTCGATCCCAGGACCCTGGGATCATGACCTGGGCCGAAGGCAGACGCTTAACGACTGAGCCACCCAGGCGC
>JAQQSY010000120.1:0-21361 GCA_028646535.1 Procyon lotor
TAGATGATCTGTCCATTTCGGTGAGGGGTGAGTAGTCCCCTACTACTATTGTATTGTATTGTTGTTGATGTGTTTCTTTGACTTTGTTATTAATTGGTTTATATAATTGGCTGCTCCCATGTTAGGGGCATAGATATTTACAATTGTTAGATCTTCTTGTTGGACAGTCCCTTTAAGTATGATATAGCGTCCTTCCTCACCTCATGAACATTTATTAATCTTTTGCTAATGTGTAAGGCATGTTCATGAACTTTAGGTATTTATTTCATTTAATAGTTAGAAGAGAACTTAAAGTATGATTGACATTGCAGTGAATTCAAGTGAAAAAGTATTTTGAAAAGGAGTGGGGAAAGAGATCTCAAAGAAAGTTCTTTTTTTTAAAGTTTTTGTGTTTTTTTTTTTTTTTTAAGATTTTATTTATTTATTTGACAGAGAGGAGAGATCACAAGTAGGCAGAGAGGCAGGCAGAGAGAGAGGAAGAAGCAGGCTCCCTGCTGAGCAGAGAGCCCGATGCGGGGCTCGATCCCAGGACCCTGAGATCATGACATGAGCTGAAGGCAGAGGCTTAACCCACTGAGCCACCCAGGTGCCCCTCAAAGAATTACATTTCTCTGCTTTCCTGCATCTTTGCAAGGTAGATGATGGACCAGAATTTATGCAGTGTTTGAGTAGCTATTGTTAATGAGACTATTCTTATATAGTCAGACTGTTTTTTTTTTTAAAGATTTTATTTATTTATTTGACAGAGAAAGAGAGAGCACAAGTAGGCAGAGAGGCAGGCAGAGAGAGAGGGGGGGAGGCAGGCTCCCTGCCGAGCAGAGAGCCTGATGCGGGGCTCGATCCCAGGACCCTGAGATCATGACCTGAGCTGAAGGCAGAGGCTTTAACCCACTGAGCCACCCAGGCACCCCTAGTCAGACTATTTTGATGACCATCTAGAGAGAGTTTATAAGCTTACTATTCAAAATGTTTGTTTTATATACATTTTCTTTATAAGGACAGCAGAAAGTTTGGAAGCTTTAAGTGACTGTAAGAATTAATAGAGCTGTGATTCTTTCCTATACTTATTAAAATAATTTCCTTAGAAAAAGTAATAATATAATTTCTCAGGTTATAGTGAGTTATAAATATTTGATTTGTAGATTACAGGCATTAATTATTGATGTCAGCTTAGTATTTTAGGGGACTTTTCCCCCCTCACACTTTATATATTTCTTTGCTAATTTTCCTTTTGTTTTCTTTTTGTTTTTTAAATGAATGAATGTACTTCGGTAAAAAGAACATTAAAGAGAAACTAAATTATGTATGTGCTACAGCTGATGGTAGTGATCATCTTCACTTTCTGGAAAACTTCCTTGGTTTCTATTACTGCTCTCCCTTTGACTTCATGCTCATTCTGCTTCACGCCCCTCACAGTTAAAAAAAAATTGTATTCAAAACTCAGTCCTTGATATTCTGATCAGCAGATCTCAAACTTTTGATTGATGGGTCTCAAGCTGGTTACTCCCACCTCATTCCCTTATCTTCACTTTTTCTGAATGTCCAGCAGGGAGAGGAAGAGTGTAGTTGGCTGTACCACTTCTTTTCCAGTTTACCAGACACTTTACCATCAGCTCATATCTCTTGATATCTCTTGATCTCATGGGTTAAGGGAAGTAAAGAGCAAATATATATATATATATATTTTTTTTTTTTTTAAGATTTTATTTATTTGACAGAGCACAAGTAGGGGAAACAACAGGCAGAGGGAAAGGGAGAAAGAGATTCCCTGCCAAGCAGGGAGTCCTATGCAGTGCTTGATCCCAGGATCCTGGGATCATGACCTGAGCTGAAGGCAGATGCCTAATAACTGAGCCATCGAGGCACCCCAAGAGCAAATCTTTTAAAGAAGAACTGGATTCCCCTGTTTTACATTTAGAAAATCCATTGTTCTTATAGCATTAGCAACATCTCTCTGTGGATGACTATTTCCTAACCATCCTACTTCCAGGATATATCTTGTGATCTAGTCAGTTTTACTATCACATGGATATTCCAGGCATAGTCCTACCCTGTCTTTGTCCCTTTCCTCACAACAATACACATACCATTCACACATCAAGGCCCAGATTAAATTCTCTCTTCCATAAAGACTTCATGGCTACTCCAGCCCTCTTGACCTCTCTTTTTACTGATGCCCTACTCCAACTTACAGTTTCTAGTACACAATTAGATTTATCAATTAGATTTATCATCTGTTGTTATTTTGTCATTATTGGAGATATTATGTGGAGGGAGCTGGATTCTTTTTAAGAAACATTAGATATGTTTGACATAACATTATTAGTTTTAGGTGTACCACAGAATGATTTAAAATATGTATATATTGTGAAATGGTTATAACAAATTCAGTTAACCTTCATCACTGCATGTAGCTATACATTTTTTTCTTTTGATAAGAACTTTTAAGATCTAATCTCCTGGGGCACCTGGGTGGCTCAGTGGGTTAAAGCCTCTGCCTTTGGCTCAGGTCATGATCTCGAGGTTCTGGGATTGGGCCCCACATTGGGCTCTCTGCTCAACGGGGAGCCTGCTCCCCCATCTCTCTCTGCCTGCCTCTCTGCCTACTTGTGATCTCTCTCTGTCAAATAAATAAATAAAATCTTTAAAAAAAATTATAAAAAAGATCTAATCTCTTAACCTCTTTCAAGTGTATTGTTAATTATAGACACTATGCTGCTATAAATTACATCCCCAGGATTTATGTATCTTATAACTGCAAGTTTGTACCTTTTGGCCACCTGTGTTCATTCCCCTTTGCCCCCAGTCCTTGGCAACCATCAATCTGTTCTCTGTATCTATGAGTTTGGGTTTTGTTTGTTTTAGATTTCACATATAAGTGAGTCATATGGTATTTGTCTTTCTAACTTATTTCACTTAGCATAGTGCCTTCAAAGTCCATCCATGTTGTTGCAAATGGCAGGATTTTCTTATTTGTTAGGGCTGAATAAAATTCTCTTGAACATATATGGAAATATATATTATATATATACTTTCTTTATCCATTCATCTGTTAATGGACACTTAGGTTGTTTGCATGTGTTGACTATTGTAAATAACATGGCAGTGAACATGGGAGTATAGGTAGCTTTTCAAGATAGTGATTTCATTTCCTTTGGATAAATACCCAAAAGTGGAATTGCTGGATCATATAATAGTTCTATTTTTAATTTTCTGAAGAAACCTAGACTATTTTCCATAGTGACTGTACCAATTTACATTTCCACCAACAGTGTACAAAGGTTCCCTGTTCTCCACATCCTTGCCAACACTTGTTATTTCTTATCTTTTATAATAGCCATTCTAACAGGTATGAGATGATATCTCAGTGTGGTTTTGATTTGTATTTCCCTAGTGATGTTGAGCACCTTTTCATGCAACATATGCAAAAGATTAATATTGCTACTATAAAAGTGCCTTCCAACAAATCAGCCAATGGAGAATGGACAATTTACAAAAGAAATAATACAAATAAGTAATAACTACCTGAAGAAGTGTTCATTCCCCAGAAGTATTAGGGATTTGCAAATTAAAACAGCCATTAGAAGCCATTCCTCTCTCCCAGAAAGATGTACATTCTATCTAGAATTGGAGAATATAGGACCACAAAGGCACATTGTTGATGACAGTATAGTGATACAGCTTTTTGAGTCTGAAAATGTTGGACAAGGACACACACACACACACACACACACACACACACACACACACACTATCCTGATGGTAGCATAATTTATAGTATTGTAAATAATATGAATTCCCATCAATGGGAAAATGCCAGGTGTTGCTCGAAAAGGGGGGGGGGGCAAAATTCAGCTGCATTCACAGCCATAAATAGATATGAATGATTTTGCAGGTTGCAAAACCATACAATATAATCTCATTTTGTGAAAAAAAGAAGGAAGGAAAAGAGAAGTATGTATTTAAACATATACTTAAAACTTCATCAATCTGTGTATATGCCTGTAAAATTATTTGGAAGGAGTCACACCAGTTACAAAGAATTACCCCTAGGGAGCAGAAGTAAGAGAAATAAAGTGAGGAATTTTCCCTTTTAAACATGGCTGTAATTGTTAGGATTCTGTTTTTAACATGTTAATCTTATCTCTCCAATTATTTTACCCTGGCTCCAGATAATGTCATCTCTTCCTGGTAGCACTTACCACAGTGCTGATCATATAAATACTTGACTCCACTTTTATTTGCTTACGTGGTTTCTAATTAATAGTCTGCTTAGTAATTTTTATCCTTATTCCTCTATGATATAATGTTAGCCCGTATCCTCCTCTGGCTTCTTACAAGATTTCATTTTGTCTTTGGTTTTCTACAGTTTGAATTTTATATGCCTAGGTGTAGATTTTTTTAGTATTTTTCTTACTTGGTATTCTTTCAGCTTCTTGGATTTTTAGTTTGCTGTCTGCCATTAATTTTGGAGCATTCTTGACCATTATTATTTCAAATATCTTTTTCTGCTCTGTTCTCTATTTCTTCTGCCTCTTGTATTTCAATTATGTGTATGTTATATATTTTGAAATTGTCCCACAGTTCTTAGATACTCTTGTGTTTTACATTCATTTTTTTTTTCTTTTTCCCTTTCAGTTTGGGAAGTTTCTGTTGACATCTCTTGAAGCCCATTGAGTATTTGTTTGTTTGTTTGTTTGTTTTTAAGATTTAATTTATTTGAGATGGAGTGAGAGTGAGAGAGTGCACACAAGCAAGAGGAGAGGGGCAGAGAGAGAGGGAGAAGCAGACTCCTCACTAAGCAGGAAGCCCTATATAGGACTTGATCCCAGGACCCTGGCATCATGACCTGAGCTGAAGGCACACACCAATTGACTGAGCCACCCAGGCGCCCCCACTGAGTCATTTTGATTTCGAGTTTTTCCTTTTGATTCTTAGTGTTTCCATCTTTATGCTTATCTTACCCGTGTATTCTTGCTTATTGTCTATTTTCCCCATTAGATCTCATAGCATATTAATCACAATTATTTTGAAATCCTTATCTGATAAAAAAAAAAATCTGTGCCATGCCTGAGTATAGTTCTGATGCTTTCTTTGTCTCTTCAGACTGTGCTTCTTCTTGCTTTTTAACATGGCTTTTAATTTTTTTTTTTTTTTGATAGCCAAACATCATGTGTCAGGTAATAATAATTGTTATATAAACTTTTAGTGTAAGATTGTAATGTTAATCTGGCTAGGATTTGAGCTGTGTTTAATGTTTTCTGTAACTGTAGGTGCTGGAGGCTTCACATTTCTCTAGTGTTCTTCCTTTGGCTCTCCTGTTGTTAGAAGGCTTAACTAAGGACTCTTTCTTAAATAGAATCTGTGTCTTTAATCTATTTCAGCTGTAATCCACTTTTATTATAATGGAGCCCTGATGGTGTGGTGGTAAAATGTAGGGGAAGGGAAGTATTCTATAATCTTTTATTAAATCTCAGTCTTTTATTGGGCCTGTGTTCCTAAGTGTGAACTTCAGAAGTGTCTCTTAGCTTCCCACAATTTTTGGTGAGGCAGGAAACCTAGAGAGGACTGGAGTTAGAGAAATTTCTTCCTTCAGATTGGCTAAATCCCCGGTAGAGGCTTTCCCCTGGAGAGTGGGCACTTGTAGTGGAATTCCCTGTGTGTATTTAACAATGTCACTTTTCCACTTCCCCTGCCACAGTCTTGAGGGAATCTTTCTTGGCTTTTTACCGTAAGAAGTTGATGGAGACCCCCCTCCCCCACCACAAATAGTGTAGACCCCACTAAGGCTAAGCCCCCAAGATATTATATTTGTAATGTTAGTCAACCCTCAGCCTCCAGAAGTTAATCAAATTTACTGTTTAAGGGTCCCTACCAATTTATGGGTCCAGCACTTCTGCTCCAGGTAAGCAGATAGCTGTGACACTCTAGGTTTTCCATCTTGCCGGATTTCAAGGTGGCAGATACCCTTGCATCCTCAGTTTTCTAGTGGGTACAAACCATTGCTTTTTAATTTGTTGAGTTTTTTGCTTGTTGTAAGAAGGAGAGTGATGACTTCCAAATTTTTTTGCATGGTTGAGGTGAAATGAACTAAACACTTAGTAGCCACAAAATAAACTATATTGAACCATTGAATTTTGTATATTTAACAACTTATTTTTTGTTCTGCAAATTGCCAGCTTATATAAAAGTTTTAAATGAAAAATTAAAGATATCTTCAAATATTTAGAGAGTTATAATATGAAAGATTAGATTGGTTCTTAATGGCATCAAAAGATCTATTCATGGAAATTTTATACATGTAGGCAGATCTTAATATAAGGAACTTTTAGGAAAATTATTCAACAGTGTTGGACATATAGGTTTATGATTTGAAAATCCATTTCTAATTGTGAATTGATTTGGGAAAGCCAGTAAGTCTTTCTTACTCCCATGAGTGAATATGTGGAAACAGAGGCTAAGTGACAAATCCTCAGGTACTTGCAGTGAAAGAAAAACTATCTTGGATGAGAGATGGCCTTATATACCTTCTGATAAGGAGATTCTTCGATTTTCAGTATGTCTTTTAAGCCTCCCAAAGGAGAAAAAGTCCACTCCTTTTTCACATTTTTGTCTAAATAGAGTTTAAATCCATTTACACACTTGTAGTGGTGATGACCTTTGAGGAAGCTGATGTACAGTGTCCTGAACCCCTTTCCAGGCTTGCAGCTGGTTGGCTAGGCTTGGATGCCCCAGCTGTAGCAGTGCCTCCAAAGGAGACCCCATTGGGCAAACTTGAATGTATGTGTAATGCTTAGCTGTCTTGACATTGCTCAAAAGGGTGCCTGTGAAGTAGAGGAGAAAGAAAATGCCTTTGCACAAGTTCCTGTGAAGGGACTTTCCCCTTATGTGGGAACTTATGTTCAGGGAAGAGAGAGGCTCAACGTGTCTTAAGAATTTATCTCCATTGCTGGGAAACTGCTATATGTGGCATGCTTGCTACAGATACAAAGCTTATATGTGCCATGGTGATTTTTGTATTGCTTTTGCACTAAAAGCTTTATTGTTAATGAAAAAGAGGGAAAGACCTTGGTTGGTTGTTTTACATCTTAGTGTTTTATTTTGAAGAAACATTCATATTTCCAAAGGTTAAAAAAATCAGGCCTTTAAAAAGTTATTTTCAAGGGCTAAAAAATATCATTTTGAAATAATAATGTTTTTGAATTGTATATAACTCATGGTTTCTGAACTCTATACAATTCATTGTTTTTTTTTCCCCCCACTAAGGAAACCAAGATATCTTTATGAATGTATTTTCTCATTTTATTTTCCAGGAACCACTTATGTTGACTTTAATATACTTATTAAAGAACTGAGCACAGAAAATTTAGGTTTCTGCCCAAGTCACATTTGATGTTAGTAGCCAAGTTGATAGGTTTTATGTAAAGTGATTCTTTCCTGACATTCATAATTTTTAAAAAATTCAAATTAAATTGTAATTTATAAACATTAAAATTCACTCTTTTTAGTGTTTAGTTCTGTGAGCTTTGACAAAGGCATACAGTCATGTGACTACCACCACAATTAAAATATAGAATATTTCCATTAACCGAAAAAATTCAGTTGTGTCCTTTTAAAGTTTTAGATTTTACTTTTAGGTTTATGATCCATTTTTGATTCATTTTTGTGAGGATGTGAGGAAGTATGGATGTAGTTATTTACTTTTTTCTTCCTTCCGTCATTTCTTCTGTCTGTCCTTCCATCTCTCCCTCCTTTCTTTCTCCCTTTCAAAAGTGGATATTCAATTATTTGAGGACCATTTGTTGAATTACTTTTTTGTTTCTGTTGAAGATCAATTCATCTTATAAGGGGCTTGTATAAAATTTCTGAGCTCTTACTTTTATTTCATTAATCTGTATGTGTATAAGTCTCATGGATTTTAAATTTATTAGTGTGGATAAGACCTAACATGGCCATCATTATCCCACTAATTGAGCTGTGACATGACAAAAAAGTACAAAGCAAAGATTTATATGTATATTTACATATATATTTTGACTTTTAAAAATGTCTTTTGGTAACTCATTGACATTTATATTTCCAATCTAAAATACTGAGATTACATTTGGATCGACACCTTTGGTACTTACACCCTGAAACTAATTATGTTGCCAGTATAATGAAATGAAAAAGTTAACATGTTTAAATCTGTCATGTGAAACTATTTCAGATATCATAGTGAAACCCTTTTGCCATCCTGGTTGTCTCTGGTTCCATAATTACTTTTTAGTTTCAAGAAAATCTGTTTCAATATTAGAAGTATTCAAGAATAAAACATTACTAAGAAATTAGAGATATTTCTTTCTCTGAACTCTTAGTACAAGTCTCTTTGTTTTGTCTAACTTCGTCTTGTCTGGCCTGAGTTTGAGCTGCAGAGTGTGTATCAAAATCAGTGGGACTCCCAACTTCTCCCTTGCCTACATTCAAAGCAAGACTTCTTTGATTCCTCTGACAAGAGCTGTATTTCACCAGATATTTTATTTCTCAGGTACTCCAGGTACTCTCTCTTCAAGCCCATATTTAGCTGTAGGTAGATTTTGTCTCTATTGTTGGAGGTGATGGGGTACAGGGAGCAAGGGGTGGAGTACCAACTTCTAAAATCTCTGCTCCCTACACCCCCAGGTCTATGGTTCTAAAGCAGTCACTTATTCCTGGGTGTAGCCATGGCTGTAGAAGAGAGGGGAATGAGAAGAGTTTTTGTACTTGTTCTTGTTTACCTTGACCCTGACAACCCTGATATGTTCAGTTCTTTTCCCCAGTGACTCTTACTCTCTACCATTGATTGGGTTAGCTTTCTATAGTCTTGGAAATGTTCACCTCTGCCATGACACTGGATGAGCATGGTCACTTCCAGACCATAGTTATCTCCCACTCTGTACCATGCACATGACTGAGCACAAAATTCCAGAAAGTCACAGCTCAGCTTACAGATAGGACAATTCTTTACTACACATACTAAGGGTCACACTCAGTCGCCTCCACTATACTGTGGTGTTTCCTGCTTACCAAACCTTGGCTCTCTCTCTTTTAATTGACACCTTGCAGAGTGTGCCTCTGAAGGGACTCTGTCCAACATGCTTTGATAGCTCCCAAAAGGCAAGCCATTGCTCTTTACTTAATGCCATTCCCCTCCCTCCCTGATCAAGTGAGTTATTTTTACCATCCCCTCTGCATAGGCCGGAGTACAACTCATTAAGTCAGTCTTGGAGGTTTGCAGAGTTCCTCAGTGCTTTGTAAATCCTTTTCCCCCCGACCACCCCACTCCAGTGTTACAACAGACACTTTCATCTCCCTTTTTTTGAGGGCATTACGGCCAGGAATAATTCAGTGGTGTTAAATGAGAAACATTCTAAGCCTCCTGATTCAGCAACCCAAACTCATTGTGTTCATGGTGCCTTATTTGAAGGGACTGCTGTAATTGGAAGACATCTCCCTGTACCCTTAATGACTCAACACTTGGAGCAGTAACCAGCTGGGGCCAGAGGAGAAGCTGGTTTCACCTGTAGGCTTCATTACCCTGTTTTGCTTTCCAAATTTCAGTCTTCTAGGGAGGCACCTGTGCAAATGATCCCAGGGCTTTTACTCATGCCTTACCTTGCCCTCTTTCCAGGGTGTGACTCCCAGAGTCAGCCATTTAAAGATTTGATATGTCATCTTTTACATTCCTTTATGCATTTTTAAAAACATACATGGGGTGATACTACACAGACAGTAATCTTTACTCCATGTTGATGGCATTTTCCATGTTCATGAAAAGGTATTATGTAGTTATAGCATGGATTACTTCACTAGATCTATATTGACAAATATTCATGTTTCTCTAATTATCAGATACTGCAAATAGCGATCCCCTGAACATCCACATATGTACATATTGTGTACCTGAATAATGATTTTCTTAGGATGTATACTTAGAAGTGAAACTGAGTTTATATTTTGATACACAAAATATCTGCTGGGAAAGCAGCACCATTTATGTTGTCACCAGCAGTACATAAGAATCACCTTTTCCCTACACAATCACCAGCTTTGGATTTTATTATTTTCTTCATCTGTCTCACATCATACCCATGCCATGGGAAACAGAGTATTTTAACATTTTCATTTGCATCTCTTTGATTTTCAGTGGGGTTGAGAATCATTTCATATACTTCATAGTCATTTGGGCTTTGTGAATTGTTCATAATTTTTTCTACTGTAGTGTTCATCTTTTCTGTATTGATTTGTAAGAGCTCTTTACGTAGCAAATATATTAACTCTTTGTCTTGTGTATATGGAAGATATTTCCCCCAGTTTGTCTTTTAATTTTGATTCTAGTGTCTTTTGCTGGATGACATTTGAAATTTTTATGCAGTCAAATGTGTTGGTATTTTCCTTTGTGACTTCTGGTTTTTCACTCTTTTCCCATGTAATGGTTATAAACATATTTAAATGTATTTATTGCTCCTAATGGTTTTTAAAAATCTTCTTAGCATGGAAAATTTGTTTTGTTAAGGGAAGGATTATTGTAGGATGACTTCCCATGCTGAATGAAGAAGGGTAATATGAAGTCACTTCTTCACAGGTCTGGTGAAATAGAATCTTATGAGCCCCATAGAAGTTGAGTGCAGTCAAGAGCCTAGTTTGATGACATTGGGTATGTCAACAGTTGTTTAAAAAATTGCCCCAAATGTTTCATAAGTAAATGAAAAATAGAACATGTATTTCTCTTTTTAATTATTAAGTTGAACAAATCTTTTGTTTCCAGCCTTGACCAAATATATACCAGCTTTATAGTTTTTAGTCTTAGATTTTTCTGTATAAGGGGAAAGAAGCCTGGGTAAGCAATATGTTATTAATTTCTGTTGTAACCTCTCTGAGAAACAGAATGGACACTCTCTAAAAATTAGTTTCAGATGTTGAGACTGATGACACCACACACGCACACCAAGAGGGTATGAAAAGTTTAATTATCTATATAATACAGGTCTTTAGGAAGAGCAGAGTGGGGCAGGCATCTGAGGAGATCCAAAATGGCTTTAGAGAATAAGGAAAGGAAACTGGCATGTCTTTTGTGGCTGGGGATGGTGCTGGGGAAAGGGTTCCTGTGAGTGGGCAGGAACTTGCTTCGTTTGAATCTTTTGGGGTCAAAGAAGAGAGAACCCACACTTTCTTATCAGCTTTCCCAGCTGTGGGGCAGAGGGGCAGCTTACAGGCAGAGGTGTGGCTTACAGGCTTACAGTGGTCAGATTCCTTATTATAACCACTAATCACTGAGCAGTACATATCCTGAAAGGTGGGAGCACCAATATATTGAAGAAATTACACTCCCATCAAAATGCTGATTTAATTTATACCAAAAGGTCTTTATGTAGTTGATAATAGCCAGAAACTACCAACTAACCAACCAAACACCTTTTTAAAAAAAATAAGAATATTTGTGTCAGGAATTGCAGATAATCATGATGTGGATATTCATCACACCTAACCTGAGGCTTCTTGATAGCCCAGACATTTATGTTGAAACAGATTTTAAATTATTTCCTCAGCCACATGGATATATGTGATGTTATACTCCTCGAACAATAATGCCTCGGTCCTAAGTTTTTACATTATTTGATGATTTAGTTACTAATGTCCCATGAATCAGATGTCAGCAATACATTATTCCTACAATATTGAGTATCTAGACACTGTGGCTATTTTTCTTTGTAAAAATTCTATTTGTTGATATATGATTTTCTCATTTCCTCCTGAAATCATTCCATCATTGTCAGTAATTTTATTCTCTCTTTAGGCAGCAGTTATTGCCCTTGACTGCTTGCCTTTCAGATTTTCTGTCTTTCTTGGTAACCACTTTCAACGGTACAAACAGACATAGTGGAGCATTTACTTCTTAGATATTCCTGCTTTTGTTGAGAGTGTAAGTGGCTATTTGATTTCACTGGGTTCTTTGACTTAGGTTAGTTACATATACCTTTGGGAATCTCTTTAGTTTTGAGATAATTTTGGTTTTAAATGTTCCATACTAATTTTCAGGGCCTAAATGATTGGTTGGGAAAACTGAAGAATCAAATACTACTTATTTTTTCACCACTTAATGCTATACTGTATAATTAAGTTTTGCCTTCTGTAAAGGCTTGTTATATACCAGGCTCTTGAGTCATAAATTCCACTTATAGTTATTTGTTTTTAAATAATAAAGAGTTAATATTCTGTCCTTTTGTTTTTATACCATTATTTTTTAATCCTTTGTTCCATGCTTCCTACATTGGTTTTTATTGTATGTACAAAAATTTGCTTTCTTTTTCAAGGTATTACTCAAGCAAATTTCACTGCATGAATCCTGTTTTTTTTTTTTGTGGGGGGGAGTTGGGGGAATCCATTATATATATATTATTTTTTTAATTTAATTTTATTTTTTTCAGGTTCCAAGATTCATTGTTTATGCACCATACCCAGTGCTCCATGCAATACGTGTCCTCCTTAATATTCACCACCAGACTCACCTATCCCTCTACCCCTCTCCCCTCCAAAACCTCCTTTTTATTCCATTATCCTACTTGTTGGAATTACAAACCAGAGATTTCTGAGAGATCAACAAGAATTTCACACTGAGATCACATTCATGGAGTTGAGGGATTTCTTTACTAGACATATTTGGCAAATATAAAAACTACTAAAATAGAAATCTCAAAAATTAAAAATAAGAAACTATTTTAAACCAAATATAAACCAAATAATAGTCTTTGGTCCAGCTTTCTTGGAAAATGTTGACCAAATTTTACTTAAAATAGGGGCAATAATTTTTCAATCAAAAGAGTAATTTGGCTCTCTGTTCTTAAAATCAGAACCTTGTTGGTAAAATGCACAGGAATTGTGCTATCAGCATTAACATGGATTAGATTTGTTTCTTAAGTCAAATGGAATTAAATCACTAAGCTCTGAACTCAGAAAAATTTCAGCAAGTACTGTACAATCTTGATATAATCTATACTATAATATGACTAAGGTAAACATTATAATCTAACAAAATTACAGTTCAACATATCTACACATTAATTATTGAAAGATAACCATATTATTCCCTATGAAAATAAACATACTACTAATATGATGATGAAATAATGTTATATAGGTATAGTCATGATGTTATCAGACATACCTCCCAAGAAAAGGTTAAATTTTGATGATCTTCCAACCTTACCATTTAATGTTCTAGTTTGTGCCTCCTTTGTCACAAACCTAGGTTAGGGTCTCTTTCTGGATTCTATTCTCTACCATTCGTCCATTTGTCTTTCCAAGCACTAAACCACACTGTGTTTTTATAATAAGTTTTGATATCTAATTATGATCAGACAACAAATGTTGGCAAGAACATGGAGAAAAGAGAACATTTATGCACTAATGGTGGGAAAGTACATTGGTGTAGTCATTGTGGAAAACAATATGGAGAGTCTTCAAAAAATTAAAAATAGAACTATTATATGATCCAGCAATTCTTCTTCTGGGTATTCACCCAAATGAAAAAAATCATTATCTTGAAAAAAATATCTGGACCCCCTTGTTCACTGCAGCACTATTTACAATAGCCAGGATGTGGAAGAAACCTAAGTGTCCATCATTGGATGAATGGATAAAGAAAATGTTCTATGTAGGGTGTGTGTGTGTGTGTGTGTGTGTGTGTGTGTGTGTGTGTGTAATTTAGCTATATAAATAGAAGGAAATCTTGCCATTTATGACAATATAGATGGAAGGCATTATGCTAAGTGAAATAAGTCAAAGACAAATACTATATGATCTCACTTATATGTGGAATCTAAAAAAAGAACATACTGGTGGTTGCCAGAGGCAGGGTGTGGGAGAGGGTGAAATGAGTGAAGGTGGCCTAAAGGTACAAACTTCCAATTATAGAATAAATAACTCCTGGGTATGTAATATACAACATAATGACTATAATTAACTTGTACTATATTGCATGCTTGAAAGATGCTGAGAGTAGATCTTAAAAGTTCTTATCACAAGGAAAAAAACTATGTGTGGTGATGGATGTTAACTAAATTTATTATGGTAACCACTTTGCAATTTATACATATTATGTGGTACATGTAAAACTAATATAATTGTATATGTTAATTATATCTCAATTTTAAAAAAGCTACAAGAACTAATAAGTGAGTTTAGCAAGATCATAAGATACAGGCTAATATACAAATATTAAATATATTTCTATATATTAGCAATAAATAATTAGAAATTGAAGTTTTTAAAACTTACCATTTACAATAGTATCGGAAAAGAAATATTTAAATATAAATCTAGCAAAATGTATTTAGGATCTGTATGCCTAAAACTACAAAACATTGATGCAAGAAATCAAATATTTAAATAAATAGAGAGCTGTATCACGTAGTAGTGAAAGATTCTACTAATGATATGTCACTTCTCCTTAAATTGAATCAACACAACTTCAAGCAAAATCCCAGCAGAAATTTTTTATAGAAATTGAAGCTGGTTCTAAAATTTTATAAGGAAAGACAAAAGACCTAAGATTGCCAAGATGATTGAAAAAGAAAAAGAAAAAGAACAAAGTTAGAACTAATACTACTTGTTTCAAGACTTATTATAAAGCTATAAGTAATCCTGATAGTGTGACATTAGTGAAAAGACAAACATACAGATCAATAGAACAGAATAGAGTCCAGACATAAACCCACATGTATATTGTCAATTAATTTTTAATGAAAGTACAAGGGTGATTCAATGGAAAAAGGCTAGTACAGTCATGCCGCATGCAACACTGTGGAGGAATTTCAGATGCACTGTAGTAAGTGAAAGAAGCTGGACTCAAAGTCTACCTCCTGTATAATTCCATTATATGATGTTCTGGAAAAGGCAACCCTATAGTGACAGAGGTCACTCTGTCTATAGTGAGTAAAAGGCAACCCTATAGTGACAGAGGTCACTACTGCCTATAGGTCAGTTGTAATATTGGGGGAATGATTTGAATACAAAGAGGAAGAATAAGGGAATTTTTTGATGGAGGGTAATGGGCCTCTTCTGTATGACTGTATGCATTCGTCAAAACTACACTAAAAAGAGTGAATTTTACAAGTAAATTGAAGGAAAAAAATAAACTTCTACAATGGGATAAATTCATAAAAGTAAAATTGCTGAGTCATGTGGCATGCATATTTTTTATTCAATGCTAGACTGCCTTCTAGGAAGATGGTCCAGTTTAGGTGCTTTGTCCCCAGTTCCCCTGCAGGGGATTGCTTATCACTCTTGGGCAACAATGAGTTTTTAATATTTGTCAAACTGCTAAATAAAAAATGACATCTTGATTTTTTAAAAATTTTCATATTTAAAATTTTAAATGAAGCCAAACATCTTTTACATATTTATTAGTCATAAATAGTCTTTTTTTCCCTGAGTTATCTGTTCATGTTCATGTCTTTTTTCATTTTTCTGCTATTTGTCTATTTTTTTTCCATTTTTGATTTTTAAGTGACTTTTGTTAGGAATAGTAATGTTTTTTCTGGAATAGTACATTTTTTGTTATTTGACTTTAGTTTTATTATTTTGGATTTTGCTTTAAAATTTTTACTGATTAGTTATTTTATAACTTCTGTGATTATTTCTTTTAATGTAACATCATCAAAGAATACGCTTTTAATGTACTTCTGTGTTTTCTGTAACCTAATATTTAATCAATTTTATAGATGGTCCCTGGATGCTAGATGAGAAGATAAGCTTTGTCGTTTGAAAAAGATTTTTTTTTTTTTAAAGATTTTATTTATTTGACAGCGAGAAACACAGCGAGAGAGGGAACACAAGCAGAGGGAATGGTGGTGGGAGAAGCAGGCTTCCCGCCGAGCAGGGAGCCCGATGCGGGGCTCGATCCCAGGACTCTAGGATCATGGCCTGAGCCGAAGGCAGACGCCTAATGACTGAGCCACCCAGGCACCCCTGAAAAAGATTTTTAAAGACTTTTAGATCAGTTTTATTAGATTTATAATAATATTGAGAAAGAGGTACAGAGATTTACCATTTACCTCCTGCCCTCACATATTCATAGCCTTCCCCATCAATATTATTCACCAGAATGGTACATTTTTTTTAACTAAGGATGAGCTTACATTGACACATCATAATCATCCTAAGTCCATTGTTTATTTTAGGGTTCACTCTTTGTGTTGTAAATTCTATGGGTTTGGACAAATGTAAAATGACAAATTTCCATACAGAATATTTTCACTTCCCTAAAAATCCTCTGTGCACTGTCTGTTCATCTCCCTTTCATCCCTGGCAACCAATGACTTTTTTGTTGTCTGCATAAAACTATGCTTTTCTAAAGAGCCATGTGGTTGAAATAATACAGTATGAGGTCTTTTAAGGTTGACTTCATTCACTTAATAATAATATGCATTTAAGTTTTCTCTATGTCTTTTTGTGGCTTGATAGGTCATTTCTTTTTGGTGTTGAATAATATTTCATTGTCTGCATATACCACGGTTTACTTACCCTTTCACCTACTGAGGGACTTCCTGGTTGCTTCCAAATTGGGAAATTATAAATAAAGCTTTTATAAACATTCCTATGGAGTTTTTTGTGTGGACATAAATTTCAACTCCTTTGGGTAAATACTCAGGAGCACAATTCCTGGATCTTCTGGTAAAAGTATATTTAGTCTAGTAAGAAATTGCCAAACTGTCTTCTAAAGTGATTGTACCATATTGTATTCCATGTATTCTCAGCCATGTATGAGAATTCCTGTTGTTCCACATCCTCACTGGCATTTGGTTTTCTCAGTGCTCTGGATTTTGATCATTCTGATGGATGTGTATGTCATTGTTGTTTTCATTTATATTCCCTAATGACATAGGATGTGGAACATCTTTTCGTATGCTTATTTGCCATCTGTATATCTTCCTTGGTGAGGTATCTTTGGTTCATTTTTTAATTGGATTGTTTGTTTTCTTAATTTTGAGTTGTAAGAGTTGTGTATGTTGAATATACACTAAGTGTATATTGATCACTTTATCAGATATGTTTTTTATCAGATATGTTTTTGCAAATATTTTCTCCCAATCTTGGCTTGTCTTCGAATTCTCTCAATATTATCTTTTGCAGAGCATAAATTTTTTTTATTAACATATAATGTATTATTTGCCCCAGGGGTACAGGTCTATGAATCATCAGGCTTACACATTTCTCAGCACTGACCTTAGCACATACCATCCCTAATGTCCATAACCCAGCCATCCTATCCCTACCCCCCCCACCTCACAACCCTCAGTTTGTTTCCTGAGATTAAGAGTCATTGGGTTTGTCTCCATCCCAATCCCATTTTGTTTCATTTTTTCCTTCCCTACCCACCACAACCCGCTGCCCTGTCTCTCGAATTCCTCACATCAGAGAGATCTTAGAGAATTGCCTTTCTCTGATTGACTTATTTTGCTCAGCATAATACCCTCTAGTTCCAACCACATCATGGCAAAGGGCAAGATTTTGTTTCTTTTGATAGCACCATAGTATTCTGTTGTATATATATGCCACATCTTCTTTATCCATTCATCTATTGATGGACACATAGGTTCTTTCTATAGTTTGGCTATTGTGGACATTGCTGTTTAAACAATTGGGTGCACGTGCCCCTTTGGATCACTACATTTGTATCTTTAGGATACAGTAGTGTGATTACTGGGTCATAGGGTAGCTCTATTTTCAACTTTTTGAAGAACCTCCATACTGTTTTCCAGAGTGGCTGTACCAGCTTGCATTCCCAACAACAGTGTAGGAGGGTTCCCCTTTCTCCACATCCTCACCAACATCTGTCATTTCCTGACTTGCTAATTTTAGCCATTCTGACTGGTATGAGGTGGTATCTCACTGTAGTTTTGATTTGTATTTCCCTGATGCCTAGTGATGTTGGGCACCTTTTCAGGTGTGTATTGGCCATCTGGCTGTCGTCTCTGCAGAAATGTCTGTTCATATCTGCTGCCCATTTCTTGATCTGATTATTTGTTCTTTGGGTATTGAGTTTGAGAAATTCTTTATAGATTTTGAATACTAGCCCTTTATCTGATATATCATTTGCGAATATCTTCTCCCATTCTGTCAGTTGTCTTTTGGTGTTGTTGACTGTTTCCTTTGCTGTGCAAAAGCTTTTGATCTTGATGAAGTCCCAATAGTTCATTTTTGTCCTCACTTCCCTTGCCTTTGGAGATGTTTCTAGGAAGAAGTTACTGCGGCTGAGGTCAAAGAGGTCGCTGCCTGTGTTCTCCTCCAGGATTTTGATGGAGTCCTATCTTACAATGAGCTCTTTCATCCATTTTTAGTTTATTTTTGTGTGTGGTGTAAGGAAATGGTCCAGTTTCATTCTTCTGCATGTGGCTGTCCAGTTTTTCCAATACCATTTGTTGAAGAGACTGTCTTTTTTACATTGGATATTCTTTCCTGCCTTAAGACACCTCCAGATTTAAAGTTAGGGGGTGGTGAAGCCTGGATGGCTCAGTGAGTTAAAGACTCTGCCTTCAGCTCAGGTCATGATCTCAGGGTTCTGGGATCAGCCAGGCATCAGACTCACTGCTCTGCAGGGAGCCTGCTTCCACCTCTCTCTCTGCCTGCCTCTCTGCCTACTTGTGATCTCTCTCTGTGTGTCAAATAAGTGAAATCTTTAAATAAAATGTTTTTAATAATAAAAAAATAAACTGGGGATGGAAAACAATTTACCATGCTAATGGACATCAAAAGAAAGCTGGTGTGCCAATCTTTATATCACACAAATTATATATTAAGGCAAAGACTGTAATAAGAGATGAGGAAGGACACTACATCATACTTAAAGGGTCTTTCCAACAAGATATAACAATTGTAAATATCTATGCCCCTAACATAGGAGCAGCCAATTATATAAACCAATTAATAACAAACTCAAAGAAACACATTGACAGTAATACAATAATAGTAGGGGTCTTTAATATCCCCCTCATTGAAATGAACAGATCATCTAAGAAAAGATCAGCAAGGGGGCGCCTGGGTGGCTCAGTCGTTGGGTGTCTGCCTTTGGCCCAGGTCAGATTCCAGGGTCCTGGGATCGGGCCCCGCATCGGGCTCCCTGCTCAGCGGGGAGCCTGCTTCTCCCGCTACCGTTCCCTCTGCTTGTGTTCCCTCTCTGGCTGTGTTTCTCTCTGTCAAATAAGTAAAATCTTTAAAAAAAAAAAAAAAAAAAAGATCAGCAAGGAAATAAAGGCTTTAAATGACACACTGGACCAGATGGACTTCACAGATATATTTAGAACATTTCATCCCAAAGCAACAGAATACACATTCTTCTCCAGTGCACATGGAACATTCTCCAGAATAAATCACATCCCGGAACACAAATCAGGTCTCAAATAATACCAAAAGACTGGGGTCATTTCCTGCATATTTTCAAACCACAATGCCATGAAACTAGAACTCAATAACAAGAGGAAAGTTGGAAAGAACTCAAATACTCAAATACATGGAGGCTAAAGAGCATCCTATTAAAGAATGAATGGGTCAACCATGAAGCTAAAGAAGAATTGAAAAAATTCATGGAAACAAATGAAAATGAAAACACAACTGTTCAAAATCTTTGGGACACAGCAAAGGCAGTTCTGAGAGAAAAGTATATAGCAATACAAGCTTTTCTCAAGAAACAAGAAACATCTGAAGTACACAACCTAACCCAATACCTAACGGAGCTAAAGAAGAGCAAAGAAAGCCTAAACCTAGCAGAAGAGAAATATAGAGCAGAGCAGAAATCAATGAAATAGAAACCAAAAGAACAGTAGAACAAATCAACAAAACTAGGAGCTGGTTCTTTGAAAGAATTAATAAGATTGATAAATCCATGGCCAGACTTATCCAAAAGAAAAGAGAAAGTACCCAAATTAATAAAATCATGAATGCAAGAGGAGAGATCATAACCAACACCAAAGAAATACAATGATAAGAACATATTATGAGCAACTATACAACAGCAAATTTGACAATCTGGAAGAAATGGATGCATTCCTAGAGACACATAAACTACCAAAACTGAACCAGGAAGAAACAGAAAACCTGAACAGACCCATAACCAGTAAGAACACTGAAGCAGTCATCAAAAATCTCCCAACAAATAAGAACCCAGGGCCAGAAGGCTTCCCAGGAGAATTCTACTAAACATTTAAAGAAGAATTAATACCTATTTTCCAGAAGTTGCTCCAAAAAATAGAAATGGAAGGAAAGCTTCCAAATTCATGTCATGAGGCCAGCATTACCTTGATTCCAGAACCAAAGACCCCATTAAGACGAATTACAGACCAATATCTTTGATGAACACGGATGCAAAAATTCTTACCAAAATACTAGCCAATAGGATCCAACAGTACATTAAAAGGATTATTCACCACAACCAAGTGATATTTATTACAGGGTGCACGGTTGGTTTGACATCCACAAATCAATCAATGCAATACAATTCATTAATAAAAGAAAGAACAAGAAACATATGATACTCTCAATAGATGCTGAAAAAGCATTTGACAAAGTATAGCATCCTTTCTTAATCAAAACTCTTCAAAGTGTAGGGATAGAGGGTACATACCTCAATATCATCAAAGCCATCTATGAAAAACCCACAGTGAATATCATTCTCAATGGGGGAAAAACTGAGAGTTTTTCTCCTGAGGTCAGGAACACGGCAGGAATGTCCACTATTACCACTGCTATTCAACTCAGTACCAGAAGTCCTAGCCTCAGCAATTAGACAGCAAAAACAAATTAAAGGCAACTGAATCGGCAAAGAAAAAGTCAAACTCTCACTCTTTGCAGATGATATGATACCCTACATGGAAAACCCAAAAGACTCCACTCCAAAACTGCTAGAACTCATACAGGAATTCAGTAAAGTGTTAGGATATAAAATCAAAGCACAGAAATCAGTTGCATTTCTATACACCAACAGCAGGACAGAAAAAAAGAGAAATTAAGGAGTCGATCCCATTTACAATTGCACCCAAGGCTGTAAGATACCTGGGAATAAACCTAATCAAAGAGGCAAAGAATCTGTACTCAGAAAACTATAAAGTACTCATGAAAGAAATTGAGGAAGACACAAAGAAATGGAAAAATGTTCCATGCTCATGGATTGGAAGAACAAATATTGTGAAAATGTCTATGCTACCTAAAGCAATCTACACATTTAATCAATCCCTATCAAAATACCATCAATTTTTTTCAAAGAAATGGAACAAATAATCCTAAAATTTATATGGAACCAGAAAAGACCATGAATAGCTAGAGGAATGTTGAAAAAGAAAACCAAATT
>JAQQSY010000120.1:21461-43069 GCA_028646535.1 Procyon lotor
TTGAAGAGAGGATCTTTATTCCGTTGAATATTCTTTCCTGCTTTGTCAAAGATTAGTTGACCATAGAGTTGGGGGTCCATTTCTGGGTTCTCTATTCTGTTCCATTGATCTATGTGTCTGTTTTTGTGCCAGTACCATACTGTCTTGATGATTACAGCTTTGTAATAAGAGCTTGAAGTCAGGAATTGTGATGCTGCCGAATTTGGTTTTCTTTTTCAACATTCCTCTAGCTATTCATGGTCTTTTCTGGTTCCATATAAATTTTAGGATTATTTGTTCCATTTCTTTGAAAAAAATTGATGGTATTTTGATAGGGATTGATTAAATGTGTAGATTGCTTTAGGTAGCATAGACATTTTCACAATATTTGTTCTTCCAATCCATGAGCATGGAACATTTTTCCATTTCTTTGTGTCTTCCTCAATTTCTTTCATGAGTACTTTATAGTTTTCTGAGTACAGATTCTTTGCCTCTTTGATTAGGTTTATTCCCAGGTATCTTACAGCCTTGGGTGCAATTGTAAATGGGATCGACTCCTTAATTTCTCTTTTTTTCTGTCCTGCTGTTGGTGTATAGAAATGCAACTGATTTCTGTGCTTTGATTTTATATCCTAACACTTTACTGAATTCCTGTATGAGTTCTAGCAGTTTTGGAGTGGAGTCTTTTGGGTTTTCCATGTAGGGTATCATATCATCTGCAAAGAGTGAGAGTTTGACTTTTTCTTTGCCGATTCAGTTGCCTTTAATTTGTTTTTGCTGTCTAATTGCTGAGGCTAGGACTTCTGGTACTGAGTTGAATAGCAGTGGTAATAGTGGACATTCCTGCCGTGTTCCTGACCTCAGGAGAAAAACTCTCAGTTTTTCCCCCATTGAGAATGATATTCACTGTGGGTTTTTCATAGATGGCTTTGATGATATTGAGGTATGTACCCTCTATCCCTACACTTTGAAGAGTTTTGATTAAGAAAGGATGCTATACTTTGTCAAATGCTTTTTCAGCATCTATTGAGAGTATCATATGTTTCTTGTTCTTTCTTTTATTAATGAATTGTATTGCATTGATTGATTTGTGGATGTCAAACCAACCGTGCACCCTGTAATAAATATCACTTGGTTGTGGTGAATAATCCTTTTAATGTACTGTTGGATCCTATTGGCTAGTATTTTGGTAAGAATTTTTGCATCCGTGTTCATCAAAGATATTGGTCTGTAATTCGTCTTAATGGGGTCTTTGGTTCTGGAATCAAGGTAATGCTGGCCTCATGACATGAATTTGGAAGCTTTCCTTCCATTTCTATTTTTTGGAGCAACTTCTGGAAAATAGGTATTAATTCTTCTTTAAATGTTTAGTAGAATTCTCCTGGGAAGCCTTCTGGCCCTGGGTTCTTATTTGTTGGGAGATTTTTGATGACTGCTTCAGTGTTCTTACTGGTTATGGGTCTGTTCAGGTTTTCTGTTTCTTCCTGGTTCAGTTTTGGTAGTTTATGTGTCTCTAGGAATGCATCCATTTCTTCCAGATTGTCAAATTTGCTGTTGTATAGTTGCTCATAATATGTTCTTATCATTGTATTTCTTTGGTGTTGGTTATGATCTCTCCTCTTGCATTCATGATTTTATTAATTTGGGTACTTTCTCTTTTCTTTTGGATAAGTCTGGCCATGGATTTATCAATCTTATTAATTCTTTCAAAGAACCAGCTCCTAGTTTTGTTGATTTGTTCTACTGTTCTTTTGGTTTCTATTTCATTGATTTCTGCTCTGCTCTATATTTCTCTTCTGCTAGGTTTAGGCTTTCTTTGCTCTTCTTTAGCTCCGTTAGGTATTGGGTTAGGTTGTGTACTTCAGATGTTTCTTGTTTCTTGAGAAAAGCTTGTATTGCTATATACTTTTCTCTCAGAACTGCCTTTGCTGTGTCCCAAAGATTTTGAACAGTTGTGTTTTCATTTTCATTTGTTTCCATGAATTTTTTCAATTCTTCTTTAGCTTCATGGTTGACCCATTCATTCTTTAATAGGATGCTCTTTAGCCTCCATGTATTTGAGTATTTGAGTTCTTTCCAACTTTCCTCTTGTTATTGAGTTCTAGTTTCATGGCATTGTGGTTTGAAAATATGCAGGAAATGACCCCAGTCTTTTGGTATTATTTGAGACCTGATTTGTGTTCCGGGATGTGATTTATTCTGGAGAATGTTCCATGTGCACTGGAGAAGAATGTGTATTCTGTTGCTTTGGGATGAAATGTTCTAAATATATCTGTGAAGTCCATCTGGTCCAGTGTGTCATTTAAAGCCTTTATTTCCTTGCTGATCTTTTTTTTTTTTTTTTTTTTAAAGATTTTACTTATTTGACAGAGAGAAACACAGCCAGAGAGGGAACACAAGCAGAGGGAACGGTAGCGGGAGAAGCAGGCTCCCCGCTGAGCAGGGAGCCCGATGCGGGGCCCGATCCCAGGACCCTGGAATCTGACCTGGGCCAAAGGCAGACACCCAACGACTGAGCCACCCAGGCGCCCCCTTGCTGATCTTTTCTTAGATGATCTGTTCATTTCAATGAGGGGGATATTAAAGACCCCTACTATTATTGTATTACTGTCAATGTGTTTCTTTGAGTTTGTTATTAATTGGTTTATATAATTGGCTGCTCCTATGTTAGGGGCATAGATATTTACAATTGTTATATCTTGTTGGAAAGACCCTTTAAGTATGATGTAGTGTCCTTCCTCATCTCTTATTACAGTCTTTGCCTTAATATATAATTTGTGTGATATAAAGATTGGCACACCAGCTTTCTTTTGATGTCCATTAGCATGGTAAATTGTTTTCCATCCCCAGTTTATTTTTTTATTATTAAAAACATTTTATTTAAAGATTTCACTTATTTGACACACAGAGAGAGATCACAAGTAGGCAGAGAGGCAGGCAGAGAGAGAGGTGGAAGCAGGCTCCCTGCAGAGCAGTGAGTCTGATGCCTGGCTGATCCCAGAACCCTGAGATCATGACCTGAGCTGAAGGCAGAGTCTTTAACTCACTGAGCCATCCAGGCTTCACCACCCCCTAACTTTAAATCTGGAGGTGTCTTAAGGCAGGAAAGAATATCCAATGTAAAAAAGACAGTCTCTTCAACAAATGGTATTGGAAAAACTGGACAGCCACATGCAGAAGAATGAAACTGGACCATTTCCTTACACCACACACAAAAATAAACTAAAAATGGATGAAAGAGCTCATTGTAAGATAGGACTCCATCAAAATCCTGGAGGAGAACACAGGCAGCGACCTCTTTGACCTCAGCCGCAGTAACTTCTTCCTAGAAACATCTCCAAAGGCAAGGGAAGTGAGGACAAAAATGAACTATTGGGACTTCATCAAGATCAAAAGCTTTTGCACAGCAAAGGAAACAGTCAACAACACCAAAAGACAACTGACAGAATGGGAGAAGATATTCGCAAATGATATATCAGATAAAGGGCTAGTATTCAAAATCTATAAAGAATTTCTCAAACTCAATACCCAAAGAACAAATAATCAGATCAAGAAATGGGCAGCAGATATGAACAGACATTTCTGCAGAGACGACAGCCAGATGGCCAATACACACCTGAAAAGGTGCCCAACATCACTAGGCATCAGGGAAATACAAATCAAAACTACAGTGAGATACCACCTCATACCAGTCAGAATGGCTAAAATTAGCAAGTCAGGAAATGACAGATGTTGGTGAGGATGTGGAGAAAGGGGAACCCTCCTACACTGTTGTTGGGAATGCAAGCTGGTACAGCCACTCTGGAAAACAGTATGGAGGTTCTTCAAAAAGTTGAAAATAGAGCTACCCTATGACCCAGTAATCACACTACTGTATCCTAAAGATACAAATGTAGTGATCCAAAGGGGCACGTGCACCCAATTGTTTAAACAGCAATGTCCACAATAGCCAAACTATAGAAAGAACCTATGTGTCCATCAATAGATGAATGGATAAAGAAGATGTGGCATATATATACAACAGAATACTATGGTGCTATCAAAAGAAACAAAATCTTGCCCTTTGCCATGATGTGGTTGGAACTAGAGGGTATTATGCTGAGCAAAATAAGTCAATCAGAGAAAGGCAATTCTCTAAGATCTCTCTGATGTGAGGAATTCGAGAGACAGGGCAGCGGGTTGTGGTGGGTAGGGAAGGAAAAAATGAAACAAAATGGGATTGGGATGGAGACAAACCCAATGACTCTTAATCTCAGGAAACAAACTGAGGGTTGTGAGGTGGGGGGGGTAGGGATAGGATGGCTGGGTTATGGACATTAGGGATGGTATGTGCTAAGGTCAGTGCTGAGAAATGTGTAAGCCTGATGATTCATAGACCTGTACCCCTGGGGCAAATAATACATTATATGTTAATAAAAAAAATTTATGCTCTGCAAAAGATAATATTGAGAGAATTCGAAGACAAGCCAAGATTGGGAGAAAATATTTGCAAAAACATATCTGATAAAAAACATATCTGATAAAGTGATCAATATACACTTAGTGTATATTCAACATACACAACTCTTACAACTCAAAATTAAGAAAACAAACAATCCAATTAAAAAATGAACCAAAGATACCTCACCAAGGAAGATATACAGATGGCAAATAAGCATACGAAAAGATGTTCCACATCCTATGTCATTAGGGAATATAAATGAAAACAACAATGACATACACATCCATCAGAATGATCAAAATCCAGAGCACTGAGAAAACCAAATGCCAGTGAGGATGTGGAACAACAGGAATTCTCATACATGGCTGAGAATACATGGAATACAATATGGTACAATCACTTTAGAAGACAGTTTGGCAATTTCTTACTAGACTAAATATACTTTTACCAGAAGATCCAGGAATTGTGCTCCTGAGTATTTACCCAAAGGAGTTGAAATTTATGTCCACACAAAAAACTCCATAGGAATGTTTATAAAAGCTTTATTTATAATTTCCCAATTTGGAAGCAACCAGGAAGTCCCTCAGTAGGTGAAAGGGTAAGTAAACCGTGGTATATGCAGACAATGAAATATTATTCAACACCAAAAAGAAATGACCTATCAAGCCACAAAAAGACATAGAGAAAACTTAAATGCATATTATTATTAAGTGAATGAAGTCAACCTTAAAAGACCTCATACTGTATTATTTCAACCACATGGCTCTTTAGAAAAGCATAGTTTTATGCAGACAACAAAAAAGTCATTGGTTGCCAGGGATGAAAGGGAGATGAACAGACAGTGCACAGAGGATTTTTAGGGAAGTGAAAATATTCTGTATGGAAATTTGTCATTTTACATTTGTCCAAACCCATAGAATTTACAACACAAAGAGTGAACCCTAAAATAAACAATGGACTTAGGATGATTATGATGTGTCAATGTAAGCTCATCCTTAGTTAAAAAAAATGTACCATTCTGGTGAATAATATTGATGGGGAAGGCTATGAATATGTGAGGGCAGGAGGTAAATGGTAAATCTCTGTACCTCTTTCTCAATATTATTATAAATCTAATAAAACTGATCTAAAAGTCTTTAAAAATCTTTTTCAGGGGTGCCTGGGTGGCTCAGTCATTAGGCGTCTGCCTTCGGCTCAGGCCATGATCCTAGAGTCCTGGGATCGAGCCCCGCATCGGGCTCCCTGCTCGGCGGGAAGCCTGCTTCTCCCACCACCATTCCCTCTGCTTGTGTTCCCTCTCTCGCTGTGTTTCTCGCTGTCAAATAAATAAAATCTTTAAAAAAAAAAAAATCTTTTTCAAACGACAAAGCTTATCTTCTCATCTAGCATCCAGGGACCATCTATAAAATTGATTAAATATTAGGTTACAGAAAACACAGAAGTACATTAAAAGCGTATTCTTTGATGATGTTACATTAAAAGAAATAATCACAGAAGTTATAAAATAACTAATCAGTAAAAATTTTAAAGCAAAATCCAAAATAATAAAACTAAAGTCAAATAACAAAAAATGTACTATTCCAGAAAAAACATTACTATTCCTAACAAAAGTCACTTAAAAATCAAAAATGGAAAAAAAATAGACAAATAGCAGAAAAATGAAAAAAGACATGAACATGAACAGATAACTCAGGGAAAAAAAGACTATTTATGACTAATAAATATGTAAAAGATGTTTGGCTTCATTTAAAATTTTAAATATGAAAATTTTTAAAAAATCAAGATGTCATTTTTTATTTAGCAGTTTGACAAATATTAAAAACTCATTGTTGCCCAAGAGTGATAAGCAATCCCCTGCAGGGGAACTGGGGACAAAGCACCTAAACTGGACCATCTTCCTAGAAGGCAGTCTAGCATTGAATAAAAAATATGCATGCCACATGACTCAGCAATTTTACTTTTATGAATTTATCCCATTGTAGAAGTTTATTTTTTTCCTTCAATTTACTTGTAAAATTCACTCTTTTTAGTGTAGTTTTGACGAATGCATACAGTCATACAGAAGAGGCCCATTACCCTCCATCAAAAAATTCCCTTATTCTTCCTCTTTGTATTCAAATCATTCCCCCAATATTACAACTGACCTATAGGCAGTAGTGACCTCTGTCACTATAGGGTTGCCTTTTACTCACTATAGACAGAGTGACCTCTGTCACTATAGGGTTGCCTTTTCCAGAACATCATATAATGGAATTATACAGGAGGTAGACTTTGAGTCCAGCTTCTTTCACTTACTACAGTGCATCTGAAATTCCTCCACAGTGTTGCATGCGGCATGACTGTACTAGCCTTTTTCCATTGAATCACCCTTGTACTTTCATTAAAAATTAATTGACAATATACATGTGGGTTTATGTCTGGACTCTATTCTGTTCTATTGATCTGTATGTTTGTCTTTTCACTAATGTCACACTATCAGGATTACTTATAGCTTTATAATAAGTCTTGAAACAAGTAGTATTAGTTCTAACTTTGTTCTTTTTCTTTTTCTTTTTCAATCATCTTGGCAATCTTAGGTCTTTTGTCTTTCCTTATAAAATTTTAGAACCAGCTTCAATTTCTATAAAAAATTTCTGCTGGGATTTTGCTTGAAGTTGTGTTGATTCAATTTAAGGAGAAGTGACATATCATTAGTAGAATCTTTCACTACTACGTGATACAGCTCTCTATTTATTTAAATATTTGATTTCTTGCATCAATGTTTTGTAGTTTTAGGCATACAGATCCTAAATACATTTTGCTAGATTTATATTTAAATATTTCTTTTCCGATACTATTGTAAATGGTAAGTTTTAAAAACTTCAATTTCTAATTATTTATTGCTAATATATAGAAATATATTTAATATTTGTATATTAGCCTGTATCTTATGATCTTGCTAAACTCACTTATTAGTTCTTGTAGCTTTTTTAAAATTGAGATATAATTAACATATACAATTATATTAGTTTTACATGTACCACATAATATGTATAAATTGCAAAGTGGTTACCATAATAAATTTAGTTAACATCCATCACCACACATAGTTTTTTTCCTTGTGATAAGAACTTTTAAGATCTACTCTCAGCATCTTTCAAGCATGCAATATAGTACAAGTTAATTATAGTCATTATGTTGTATATTACATACCCAGGAGTTATTTATTCTATAATTGGAAGTTTGTACCTTTAGGCCACCTTCACTCATTTCACCCTCTCCCACACCCTGCCTCTGGCAACCACCAGTATGTTCTTTTTTTAGATTCCACATATAAGTGAGATCATATAGTATTTGTCTTTGACTTATTTCACTTAGCATAATGCCTTCCATCTATATTGTCATAAATGGCAAGATTTCCTTCTATTTATATAGCTAAATTACACACACACACACACACACACACACACACACACACACACACCCTACATAGAACATTTTCTTTATCCATTCATCCAATGATGGACACTTAGGTTTCTTCCACATCCTGGCTATTGTAAATAGTGCTGCAGTGAACAAGGGGGTCCAGATATTTTTTTCAAGATAATGATTTTTTTCATTTGGGTGAATACCCAGAAGAAGAATTGCTGGATCATATAATAGTTCTATTTTTAATTTTTTGAAGACTCTCCATATTGTTTTCCACAATGACTACACCAATGTACTTTCCCACCATTAGTGCATAAATGTTCTCTTTTCTCCATGTTCTTGCCAACATTTGTTGTCTGATCATAATTAGATATCAAAACTTATTATAAAAACACAGTGTGGTTTAGTGCTTGGAAAGACAAATGGACGAATGGTAGAGAATAGAATCCAGAAAGAGACCCTAACCTAGGTTTGTGACAAAGGAGGCACAAACTAGAACATTAAATGGTAAGGTTGGAAGATCATCAAAATTTAACCTTTTCTTGGGAGGTATGTCTGATAACATCATGACTATACCTATATAACATTATTTCATCATCATATTAGTAGTATGTTTATTTTCATAGGGAATAATATGGTTATCTTTCAATAATTAATGTGTAGATATGTTGAACTGTAATTTTGTTAGATTATAATGTTTACCTTAGTCATATTATAGTATAGATTATATCAAGATTGTACAGTACTTGCTGAAATTTTTCTGAGTTCAGAGCTTAGTGATTTAATTCCATTTGACTTAAGAAACAAATCTAATCCATGTTAATGCTGATAGCACAATTCCTGTGCATTTTACCAACAAGGTTCTGATTTTAAGAACAGAGAGCCAAATTACTCTTTTGATTGAAAAATTATTGCCCCTATTTTAAGTAAAATTTGGTCAACATTTTCCAAGAAAGCTGGACCAAAGACTATTATTTGGTTTATATTTGGTTTAAAATAGTTTCTTATTTTTAATTTTTGAGATTTCTATTTTAGTAGTTTTTATATTTGCCAAATATGTCTAGTAAAGAAATCCCTCAACTCCATGAATGTGATCTCAGTGTGAAATTCTTGTTGATCTCTCAGAAATCTCTGGTTTGTAATTCCAACAAGTAGGATAATGGAATAAAAAGGAGGTTTTGGAGGGGAGAGGGGTAGAGGGATAGGTGAGTCTGGTGGTGAATATTAAGGAGGACACGTATTGCATGGAGCACTGGGTATGGTGCATAAACAATGAATCTTGGAACCTGAAAAAAATAAAATTAAATTAAAAAAATAATATATATATAATGGATTCCCCCAACTCCCCCCCACAAAAAAAAAAAACAGGATTCATGCAGTGAAATTTGCTTGAGTAATACCTTGAAAAAGAAAGCAAATTTTTGTACATACAATAAAAACCAATGTAGGAAGCATGGAACAAAGGATTAAAAAATAATGGTATAAAAACAAAAGGACAGAATATTAACTCTTTATTATTTAAAAACAAATAACTATAAGTGGAATTTATGACTCAAGAGCCTGGTATATAACAAGCCTTTACAGAAGGCAAAACTTAATTATACAGTATAGCATTAAGTGGTGAAAAAATAAGTAGTATTTGATTCTTCAGTTTTCCCAACCAATCATTTAGGCCCTGAAAATTAGTATGGAACATTTAAAACCAAAATTATCTCAAAACTAAAGAGATTCCCAAAGGTATATGTAACTAACCTAAGTCAAAGAACCCAGTGAAATCAAATAGCCACTTACACTCTCAACAAAAGCAGGAATATCTAAGAAGTAAATGCTCCACTATGTCTGTTTGTACCGTTGAAAGTGGTTACCAAGAAAGACAGAAAATCTGAAAGGCAAGCAGTCAAGGGCAATAACTGCTGCCTAAAGAGAGAATAAAATTACTGACAATGATGGAATGATTTCAGGAGGAAATGAGAAAATCATATATCAACAAATAGAATTTTTACAAAGAAAAATAGCCACAGTGTCTAGATACTCAATATTGTAGGAATAATGTATTGCTGACATCTGATTCATGGGACATTAGTAACTAAATCATCAAATAATGTAAAAACTTAGGACCGAGGCATTATTGTTCGAGGAGTATAACATCACATATATCCATGTGGCTGAGGAAATAATTTAAAATCTGTTTCAACATAAATGTCTGGGCTATCAAGAAGCCTCAGGTTAGGTGTGATGAATATCCACATCATGATTATCTGCAATTCCTGACACAAATATTCTTATTTTTTTTAAAAAGGTGTTTGGTTGGTTAGTTGGTAGTTTCTGGCTATTATCAACTACATAAAGACCTTTTGGTATAAATTAAATCAGCATTTTGATGGGAGTGTAATTTCTTCAATATATTGGTGCTCCCACCTTTCAGGATATGTACTGCTCAGTGATTAGTGGTTATAATAAGGAATCTGACCACTGTAAGCCTGTAAGCCACACCTCTGCCTGTAAGCTGCCCCTCTGCCCCACAGCTGGGAAAGCTGATAAGAAAGTGTGGGTTCTCTCTTCTTTGACCCCAAAAGATTCAAACGAAGCAAGTTCCTGCCCACTCACAGGAACCCTTTCCCCAGCACCATCCCCAGCCACAAAAGACATGCCAGTTTCCTTTCCTTATTCTCTAAAGCCATTTTGGATCTCCTCAGATGCCTGCCCCACTCTGCTCTTCCTAAAGACCTGTATTATATAGATAATTAAACTTTTCATACCCTCTTGGTGTGCGTGTGTGGTGTCATCAGTCTCAACATCTGAAACTAATTTTTAGAGAGTGTCCATTCTGTTTCTCAGAGAGGTTACAACAGAAATTAATAACATATTGCTTACCCAGGCTTCTTTCCCCTTATACAGAAAAATCTAAGACTAAAAACTATAAAGCTGGTATATATTTGGTCAAGGCTGGAAACAAAAGATTTGTTCAACTTAATAATTAAAAAGAGAAATACATGTTCTATTTTTCATTTACTTATGAAACATTTGGGGCAATTTTTTAAACAACTGTTGACATACCCAATGTCATCAAACTAGGCTCTTGACTGCACTCAACTTCTATGGGGCTCATAAGATTCTATTTCACCAGACCTGTGAAGAAGTGACTTCATATTACCCTTCTTCATTCAGCATGGGAAGTCATCCTACAATAATCCTTCCCTTAACAAAACAAATTTTCCATGCTAAGAAGATTTTTAAAAACCATTAGGAGCAATAAATACATTTAAATATGTTTATAACCATTACATGGGAAAAGAGTGAAAAACCAGAAGTCACAAAGGAAAATACCAACACATTTGACTGCATAAAAATTTCAAATGTCATCCAGCAAAAGACACTAGAATCAAAATTAAAAGACAAACTGGGGGAAATATCTTCCATATACACAAGACAAAGAGTTAATATATTTGCTACGTAAAGAGCTCTTACAAATCAATACAGAAAAGATGAACACTACAGTAGAAAAAATTATGAACAATTCACAAAGCCCAAATGACTATGAAGTATATGAAATGATTCTCAACCCCACTGAAAATCAAAGAGATGCAAATGAAAATGTTAAAATACTCTGTTTCCCATGGCATGGGTATGATGTGAGACAGATGAAGAAAATAATAAAATCCAAAGCTGGTGATTGTGTAGGGAAAAGGTGATTCTTATGTACTGCTGGTGACAACATAAATGGTGCTGCTTTCCCAGCAGATATTTTGTGTATCAAAATATAAACTCAGTTTCACTTCTAAGTATACATCCTAAGAAAATCATTATTCAGGTACACAATATGTACATATGTGGATGTTCAGGGGATCGCTATTTGCAGTATCTGATAATTAGAGAAACATGAATATTTGTCAATATAGATCTAGTGAAGTAATCCATGCTATAACTACATAATACCTTTTCATGAACATGGAAAATGCCATCAACATGGAGTAAAGATTACTGTCTGTGTAGTATCACCCCATGTATGTTTTTAAAAATGCATAAAGGAATGTAAAAGATGACATATCAAATCTTTAAATGGCTGACTCTGGGAGTCACACCCTGGAAAGAGGGCAAGGTAAGGCATGAGTAAAAGCCCTGGGATCATTTGCACAGGTGCCTCCCTAGAAGACTGAAATTTGGAAAGCAAAACAGGGTAATGAAGCCTACAGGTGAAACCAGCTTCTCCTCTGGCCCCAGCTGGTTACTGCTCCAAGTGTTGAGTCATTAAGGGTACAGGGAGATGTCTTCCAATTACAGCAGTCCCTTCAAATAAGGCACCATGAACACAATGAGTTTGGGTTGCTGAATCAGGAGGCTTAGAATGTTTCTCATTTAACACCACTGAATTATTCCTGGCCGTAATGCCCTCAAAAAAAGGGAGATGAAAGTGTCTGTTGTAACACTGGAGTGGGGTGGTCGGGGGGAAAAGGATTTACAAAGCACTGAGGAACTCTGCAAACCTCCAAGACTGACTTAATGAGTTGTACTCCGGCCTATGCAGAGGGGATGGTAAAAATAACTCACTTGATCAGGGAGGGAGGGGAATGGCATTAAGTAAAGAGCAATGGCTTGCCTTTTGGGAGCTATCAAAGCATGTTGGACAGAGTCCCTTCAGAGGCACACTCTGCAAGGTGTCAATTAAAAGAGAGAGAGCCAAGGTTTGGTAAGCAGGAAACACCACAGTATAGTGGAGGCGACTGAGTGTGACCCTTAGTATGTGTAGTAAAGAATTGTCCTATCTGTAAGCTGAGCTGTGACTTTCTGGAATTTTGTGCTCAGTCATGTGCATGGTACAGAGTGGGAGATAACTATGGTCTGGAAGTGACCATGCTCATCCAGTGTCATGGCAGAGGTGAACATTTCCAAGACTATAGAAAGCTAACCCAATCAATGGTAGAGAGTAAGAGTCACTGGGGAAAAGAACTGAACATATCAGGGTTGTCAGGGTCAAGGTAAACAAGAACAAGTACAAAAACTCTTCTCATTCCCCTCTCTTCTACAGCCATGGCTACACCCAGGAATAAGTGACTGCTTTAGAACCATAGACCTGGGGGTGTAGGGAGCAGAGATTTTAGAAGTTGGTACTCCACCCCTTGCTCCCTGTACCCCATCACCTCCAACAATAGAGACAAAATCTACCTACAGCTAAATATGGGCTTGAAGAGAGAGTACCTGGAGTACCTGAGAAATAAAATATCTGGTGAAATACAGCTCTTGTCAGAGGAATCAAAGAAGTCTTGCTTTGAATGTAGGCAAGGGAGAAGTTGGGAGTCCCACTGATTTTGATACACACTCTGCAGCTCAAACTCAGGCCAGACAAGACGAAGTTAGACAAAACAAAGAGACTTGTACTAAGAGTTCAGAGAAAGAAATATCTCTAATTTCTTAGTAATGTTTTATTCTTGAATACTTCTAATATTGAAACAGATTTTCTTGAAACTAAAAAGTAATTATGGAACCAGAGACAACCAGGATGGCAAAAGGGTTTCACTATGATATCTGAAATAGTTTCACATGACAGATTTAAACATGTTAACTTTTTCATTTCATTATACTGGCAACATAATTAGTTTCAGGGTGTAAGTACCAAAGGTGTCGATCCAAATGTAATCTCAGTATTTTAGATTGGAAATATAAATGTCAATGAGTTACCAAAAGACATTTTTAAAAGTCAAAATATATATGTAAATATACATATAAATCTTTGCTTTGTACTTTTTTGTCATGTCACAGCTCAATTAGTGGGATAATGATGGCCATGTTAGGTCTTATCCACACTAATAAATTTAAAATCCATGAGACTTATACACATACAGATTAATGAAATAAAAGTAAGAGCTCAGAAATTTTATACAAGCCCCTTATAAGATGAATTGATCTTCAACAGAAACAAAAAAGTAATTCAACAAATGGTCCTCAAATAATTGAATATCCACTTTTGAAAGGGAGAAAGAAAGGAGGGAGAGATGGAAGGACAGACAGAAGAAATGACGGAAGGAAGAAAAAAGTAAATAACTACATCCATACTTCCTCACATCCTCACAAAAATGAATCAAAAATGGATCATAAACCTAAAAGTAAAATCTAAAACTTTAAAAGGACACAACTGAATTTTTTCGGTTAATGGAAATATTCTATATTTTAATTGTGGTGGTAGTCACATGACTGTATGCCTTTGTCAAAGCTCACAGAACTAAACACTAAAAAGAGTGAATTTTAATGTTTATAAATTACAATTTAATTTGAATTTTTTAAAAATTATGAATGTCAGGAAAGAATCACTTTACATAAAACCTATCAACTTGGCTACTAACATCAAATGTGACTTGGGCAGAAACCTAAATTTTCTGTGCTCAGTTCTTTAATAAGTATATTAAAGTCAACATAAGTGGTTCCTGGAAAATAAAATGAGAAAATACATTCATAAAGATATCTTGGTTTCCTTAGTGGGGGGAAAAAAAAACAATGAATTGTATAGAGTTCAGAAACCATGAGTTATATACAATTCAAAAACATTATTATTTCAAAATGATATTTTTTAGCCCTTGAAAATAACTTTTTAAAGGCCTGATTTTTTTAACCTTTGGAAATATGAATGTTTCTTCAAAATAAAACACTAAGATGTAAAACAACCAACCAAGGTCTTTCCCTCTTTTTCATTAACAATAAAGCTTTTAGTGCAAAAGCAATACAAAAATCACCATGGCACATATAAGCTTTGTATCTGTAGCAAGCATGCCACATATAGCAGTTTCCCAGCAATGGAGATAAATTCTTAAGACACGTTGAGCCTCTCTCTTCCCTGAACATAAGTTCCCACATAAGGGGAAAGTCCCTTCACAGGAACTTGTGCAAAGGCATTTTCTTTCTCCTCTACTTCACAGGCACCCTTTTGAGCAATGTCAAGACAGCTAAGCATTACACATACATTCAAGTTTGCCCAATGGGGTCTCCTTTGGAGGCACTGCTACAGCTGGGGCATCCAAGCCTAGCCAACCAGCTGCAAGCCTGGAAAGGGGTTCAGGACACTGTACATCAGCTTCCTCAAAGGTCATCACCACTACAAGTGTGTAAATGGATTTAAACTCTATTTAGACAAAAATGTGAAAAAGGAGTGGACTTTTTCTCCTTTGGGAGGCTTAAAAGACATACTGAAAATCGAAGAATCTCCTTATCAGAAGGTATATAAGGCCATCTCTCATCCAAGATAGTTTTTCTTTCACTGCAAGTACCTGAGGATTTGTCACTTAGCCTCTGTTTCCACATATTCACTCATGGGAGTAAGAAAGACTTACTGGCTTTCCCAAATCAATTCACAATTAGAAATGGATTTTCAAATCATAAACCTATATGTCCAACACTGTTGAATAATTTTCCTAAAAGTTCCTTATATTAAGATCTGCCTACATGTATAAAATTTCCATGAATAGATCTTTTGATGCCATTAAGAACCAATCTAATCTTTCATATTATAACTCTCTAAATATTTGAAGATATCTTTAATTTTTCATTTAAAACTTTTATATAAGCTGGCAATTTGCAGAACAAAAAATAAGTTGTTAAATATACAAAATTCAATGGTTCAATATAGTTTATTTTGTGGCTACTAAGTGTTTAGTTCATTTCACCTCAACCATGCAAAAAAATTTGGAAGTCATCACTCTCCTTCTTACAACAAGCAAAAAACTCAACAAATTAAAAAGCAATGGTTTGTACCCACTAGAAAACTGAGGATGCAAGGGTATCTGCCACCTTGAAATCCGGCAAGATGGAAAACCTAGAGTGTCACAGCTATCTGCTTACCTGGAGCAGAAGTGCTGGACCCATAAATTGGTAGGGACCCTTAAACAGTAAATTTGATTAACTTCTGGAGGCTGAGGGTTGACTAACATTACAAATATAATATCTTGGGGGCTTAGCCTTAGTGGGGTCTACACTATTTGTGGTGGGGGAGGGGGATCTCCATCAACTTCTTACGGTAAAAAGCCAAGAAAGATTCCCTCAAGACTGTGGCAGGGGAAGTGGAAAAGTGACATTGTTAAATACACACAGGGAATTCCACTACAAGTGCCCACTCTCCAGGGGAAAGCCTCTACCGGGGATTTAGCCAATCTGAAGGAAGAAATTTCTCTAACTCCAGTCCTCTCTAGGTTTCCTGCCTCACCAAAAATTGTGGGAAGCTAAGAGACACTTCTGAAGTTCACACTTAGGAACACAGGCCCAATAAAAGACTGAGATTTAATAAAAGATTATAGAATACTTCCCTTCCCCTACATTTTACCACCACACCATCAGGGCTCCATTATAATAAAAGTGGATTACAGCTGAAATAGATTAAAGACACAGATTCTATTTAAGAAAGAGTCCTTAGTTAAGCCTTCTAACAACAGGAGAGCCAAAGGAAGAACACTAGAGAAATGTGAAGCCTCCAGCACCTACAGTTACAGAAAACATTAAACACAGCTCAAATCCTAGCCAGATTAACATTACAATCTTACACTAAAAGTTTATATAACAATTATTATTACCTGACACATGATGTTTGGCTATCAAAAAAAAAAAAAATTAAAAGCCATGTTAAAAAGCAAGAAGAAGCACAGTCTGAAGAGACAAAGAAAGCATCAGAACTATACTCAGGCATGGCACAGATTTTTTTTTTTATCAGATAAGGATTTCAAAATAATTGTGATTAATATGCTATGAGATCTAATGGGGAAAATAGACAATAAGCAAGAATACACGGGTAAGATAAGCATAAAGATGGAAACACTAAGAATCAAAAGGAAAAACTCGAAATCAAAATGACTCAGTGGGGGCGCCTGGGTGGCTCAGTCAATTGGTGTGTGCCTTCAGCTCAGGTCATGATGCCAGGGTCCTGGGATCAAGTCCTATATAGGGCTTCCTGCTTAGTGAGGAGTCTGCTTCTCCCTCTCTCTCTGCCCCTCTCCTCTTGCTTGTGTGCACTCTCTCACTCTCACTCCATCTCAAATAAATTAAATCTTAAAAACAAACAAACAAACAAACAAATACTCAATGGGCTTCAAGAGATGTCAACAGAAACTTCCCAAACTGAAAGGGAAAAAGAAAAAAAAAATGAATGTAAAACACAAGAGTATCTAAGAACTGTGGGACAATTTCAAAATATATAACATACACATAATTGAAATACAAGAGGCAGAAGAAATAGAGAACAGAGCAGAAAAAGATATTTGAAATAATAATGGTCAAGAATGCTCCAAAATTAATGGCAGACAGCAAACTAAAAATCCAAGAAGCTGAAAGAATACCAAGTAAGAAAAATACTAAAAAAATCTACACCTAGGCATATAAAATTCAAACTGTAGAAAACCAAAGACAAAATGAAATCTTGTAAGAAGCCAGAGGAGGATACGGGCTAACATTATATCATAGAGGAATAAGGATAAAAATTACTAAGCAGACTATTAATTAGAAACCACGTAAGCAAATAAAAGTGGAGTCAAGTATTTATATGATCAGCACTGTGGTAAGTGCTACCAGGAAGAGATGACATTATCTGGAGCCAGGGTAAAATAATTGGAGAGATAAGATTAACATGTTAAAAACAGAATCCTAACAATTACAGCCATGTTTAAAAGGGAAAATTCCTCACTTTATTTCTCTTACTTCTGCTCCCTAGGGGTAATTCTTTGTAACTGGTGTGACTCCTTCCAAATAATTTTACAGGCATATACACAGATTGATGAAGTTTTAAGTATATGTTTAAATACATACTTCTCTTTTCCTTCCTTCTTTTTTTCACAAAATGAGATTATATTGTATGGTTTTGCAACCTGCAAAATCATTCATATCTATTTATGGCTGTGAATGCAGCTGAATTTTGCCCCCCCCCCCTTTTCGAGCAACACCTGGCATTTTCCCATTGATGGGAATTCATATTATTTACAATACTATAAATTATGCTACCATCAGGATAGTGTGTGTGTGTGTGTGTGTGTGTGTGTGTGTGTGTGTGTGTGTGTCCTTGTCCAACATTTTCAGACTCAAAAAGCTGTATCACTATACTGTCATCAACAATGTGCCTTTGTGGTCCTATATTCTCCAATTCTAGATAGAATGTACATCTTTCTGGGAGAGAGGAATGGCTTCTAATGGCTGTTTTAATTTGCAAATCCCTAATACTTCTGGGGAATGAACACTTCTTCAGGTAGTTATTACTTATTTGTATTATTTCTTTTGTAAATTGTCCATTCTCCATTGGCTGATTTGTTGGAAGGCACTTTTATAGTAGCAATATTAATCTTTTGCATATGTTGCATGAAAAGGTGCTCAACATCACTAGGGAAATACAAATCAAAACCACACTGAGATATCATCTCATACCTGTTAGAATGGCTATTATAAAAGATAAGAAATAACAAGTGTTGGCAAGGATGTGGAGAACAGGGAACCTTTGTACACTGTTGGTGGAAATGTAAATTGGTACAGTCACTATGGAAAATAGTCTAGGTTTCTTCAGAAAATTAAAAATAGAACTATTATATGATCCAGCAATTCCACTTTTGGGTATTTATCCAAAGGAAATGAAATCACTATCTTGAAAAGCTACCTATACTCCCATGTTCACTGCCATGTTATTTACAATAGTCAACACATGCAAACAACCTAAGTGTCCATTAACAGATGAATGGATAAAGAAAGTATATATATAATATATATTTCCATATATGTTCAAGAGAATTTTATTCAGCCCTAACAAATAAGAAAATCCTGCCATTTGCAACAACATGGATGGACTTTGAAGGCACTATGCTAAGTGAAATAAGTTAGAAAGACAAATACCATATGACTCACTTATATGTGAAATCTAAAACAAACAAAACCCAAACTCATAGATACAGAGAACAGATTGATGGTTGCCAAGGACTGGGGGCAAAGGGGAATGAACACAGGTGGCCAAAAGGTACAAACTTGCAGTTATAAGATACATAAATCCTGGGGATGTAATTTATAGCAGCATAGTGTCTATAATTAACAATACACTTGAAAGAGGTTAAGAGATTAGATCTTTTTTATAATTTTTTTTAAAGATTTTATTTATTTATTTGACAGAGAGAGATCACAAGTAGGCAGAGAGGCAGGCAGAGAGAGATGGGGGAGCAGGCTCCCCGTTGAGCAGAGAGCCCAATGTGGGGCCCAATCCCAGAACCTCGAGATCATGACCTGAGCCAAAGGCAGAGGCTTTAACCCACTGAGCCACCCAGGTGCCCCAGGAGATTAGATCTTAAAAGTTCTTATCAAAAGAAAAAAATGTATAGCTACATGCAGTGATGAAGGTTAACTGAATTTGTTATAACCATTTCACAATATATACATATTTTAAATCATTCTGTGGTACACCTAAAACTAATAATGTTATGTCAAACATATCTAATGTTTCTTAAAAAGAATCCAGCTCCCTCCACATAATATCTCCAATAATGACAAAATAACAACAGATGATAAATCTAATTGATAAATCTAATTGTGTACTAGAAACTGTAAGTTGGAGTAGGGCATCAGTAAAAAGAGAGGTCAAGAGGGCTGGAGTAGCCATGAAGTCTTTATGGAAGAGAGAATTTAATCTGGGCCTTGATGTGTGAATGGTATGTGTATTGTTGTGAGGAAAGGGACAAAGACAGGGTAGGACTATGCCTGGAATATCCATGTGATAGTAAAACTGACTAGATCACAAGATATATCCTGGAAGTAGGATGGTTAGGAAATAGTCATCCACAGAGAGATGTTGCTAATGCTATAAGAACAATGGATTTTCTAAATGTAAAACAGGGGAATCCAGTTCTTCTTTAAAAGATTTGCTCTTGGGGTGCCTCGATGGCTCAGTTATTAGGCATCTGCCTTCAGCTCAGGTCATGATCCCAGGATCCTGGGATCAAGCACTGCATAGGACTCCCTGCTTGGCAGGGAATCTCTTTCTCCCTTTCCCTCTGCCTGTTGTTTCCCCTACTTGTGCTCTGTCAAATAAATAAAATCTTAAAAAAAAAAAAAAAAAAATATATATATATATATATATATATATATATATATATATATATATATATATATATATATTTGCTCTTTACTTCCCTTAACCCATGAGATCAAGAGATATCAAGAGATATGAGCTGATGGTAAAGTGTCTGGTAAACTGGAAAAGAAGTGGTACAGCCAACTACACTCTTCCTCTCCCTGCTGGACATTCAGAAAAAGTGAAGATAAGGGAATGAGGTGGGAGTAACCAGCTTGAGACCCATCAATCAAAAGTTTGAGATCTGCTGATCAGAATATCAAGGACTGAGTTTTGAATACAATTTTTTTTTAACTGTGAGGGGCGTGAAGCAGAATGAGCATGAAGTCAAAGGGAGAGCAGTAATAGAAACCAAGGAAGTTTTCCAGAAAGTGAAGATGATCACTACCATCAGCTGTAGCACATACATAATTTAGTTTCTCTTTAATGTTCTTTTTACCGAAGTACATTCATTCATTTAAAAAACAAAAAGAAAACAAAAGGAAAATTAGCAAAGAAATATATAAAGTGTGAGGGGGGAAAAGTCCCCTAAAATACTAAGCGGACATCAATAATTAATGCCTGTAATCTACAAATCAAATATTTATAACTCACTATAACCTGAGAAATTATATTATTACTTTTTCTAAGGAAATTATTTTAATAAGTATAGGAAAGAATCACAGCTCTATTAATTCTTACAGTCACTTAAAGCTTCCAAACTTTCTGCTGTCCTTATAAAGAAAATGTATATAAAACAAACATTTTGAATAGTAAGCTTATAAACTCTCTCTAGATGGTCATCAAAATAGTCTGACTAGGGGTGCCTGGGTGGCTCAGTGGGTTAAAGCCTCTGCCTTCAGCTCAGGTCATGATCTCAGGGTCCTGGGATCGAGCCCCGCATCAGGCTCTCTGCTCGGCAGGGAGCCTGCCTCCCCCCCTCTCTCTCTGCCTGCCTCTCTGCCTACTTGTGCTCTCTCTTTCTCTGTCAAATAAATAAATAAAATCTTTAAAAAAAAAAACAGTCTGACTATATAAGAATAGTCTCATTAACAATAGCTACTCAAACACTGCATAAATTCTGGTCCATCATCTACCTTGCAAAGATGCAGGAAAGCAGAGAAATGTAATTCTTTGAGGGGCACCTGGGTGGCTCAGTGGGTTAAGCCTCTGCCTTCAGCTCATGTCATGATCTCAGGGTCCTGGGATCGAGCCCCGCATCGGGCTCTCTGCTCAGCAGGGAGCCTGCTTCTTCCTCTCTCTCTGCCTGCCTCTCTGCCTACTTGTGATCTCTCCTCTCTGTCAAATAAATAAATAAAATCTTAAAAAAAAAAAAAAAACACAAAAACTTTAAAAAAAAGAACTTTCTTTGAGATCTCTTTCCCCACTCCTTTTCAAAATACTTTTTCACTTGAATTCACTGCAATGTCAATCATACTTTAAGTTCTCTTCTAACTATTAAATGAAATAAATACCTAAAGTTCATGAACATGCCTTACACATTAGCAAAAGATTAATAAATGTTCATGAGGTGAGGAAGGACGCTATATCATACTTAAAGGGACTGTCCAACAAGAAGATCTAACAATTGTAAATATCTATGCCCCTAACATGGGAGCAGCCAATTATATAAACCAATTAATAACAAAGTCAAAGAAACACATCAACAACAATACAATACAATAGTAGTAGGGGACTACTCACCCCTCACCGAAATGGACAGATCATCTA
>JAQQSY010000121.1:0-20124 GCA_028646535.1 Procyon lotor
AAAAAAAAAAAAAGAAAGGACCAATATCCAACTTTCGTATCAACATGGATGGGACTGGAAGAGATTATGTGGATTGAAATAAGTCAAGCAGAGAGAGCCAATTATCTTATGGTTTCACTTACATGTGGAGCATAAGGAAAAACATGGAGGGCATTGTGAGAAGGAAGGGAAGCGTGAATGGGGGGAAATCAGAGGCGGTGATGAACCATGAGAGACTGTGGACTCTGAGCAACAAACTGAGGGTTTTGGAGGGGAGAAGGTGGGGGTTGGGCAAGCCTGGTGGTGGGGTATTGAGGAGGGCACGTATTGCATGGAGCACTGGGTGTGGTGCATGAGCAATTAATCTTGTAACACTGAAAAAATAAAATAAACATATTTGGGAAAAAAACACACACACAAAAAACACTTTTTCTTCTTCCTTTAATCATTGAAAAACAACTAACTAGTTAAAGCTGTGTTTAGCAGTGTTATTTATGGATAATAAATAGCTTAGACTTGCACGCCATACAGTCTCTCTTCGCTGTATGCCAACAATGGCCTCTGCTCTGTGCCATTGTAGCAAGAAAGCAGCCACAGACAATATATAATCTTTATTCACAAAAATGAGTGCTGATTCATGGGACATAGTCCGCTGACCTCTAGTTAAAGCAAAAATTATAACATGGTATGGTAGGGTGTTTATATGTAGATGTAAAATATATATGACAATGATAGCACCCAAAATGATGAAGGGAGTGGAATTTTACTTGTAGGTTCTTAGACTTTATGTGATGTGACACTATTCACTCTTAAGTTGACAGTGGTACAGTATATATATTGTAATCTCAGAATAATGACTAAATAAATAAAGAAGTATAACTAAAGAGACAAGATAGGAACTAGAAGAGAATACTAAAAAAGATTCAATTATCCCAAAAGAAAGCTTGAAAGGAGGAACCTAAACAAACCAAACTGAACCAAACCAAACCAACGAACCAAAAAAACCAGATGGTACAACTAGAAAACAAATAGGAAGATGGAAGACTTAAATCCAATCACAACAACAAATACATAGACATACCCAATTGCACAGTAATTACATTAAATATAAGTGGATACGAACTTCTAATAAAATCTGCAGATTATTAGATTGGAAAAAAGGAAAAAGACTCAATTATATGCTGTATGTAAAGAGACATACTCTAAATACAAAAGACAGGTTGAAAGGTTTTCCATCTTTTGGAAAAGGATGTACCGTATAATCAGTTAGTGTAAGGAAACGGATGTGATTACATTAGTATCACACAAAGAAGACTTCAAGATGAGAAATATTACCAAAGAAAAAGTTGGAAATTTTATAATAGCAAAGGATCAATTAAGCAAAGGGGTTTAAATTAGGATTAAAAATCCTTAATGTGTATATGCCTCATGAAAAAGTTTCCAAATACAGGAAGCAAAAACTAACAAAAGTAAAGAGAGAAATAGAAAAATCTGCAGTTATCAATGGAGATTTCTAAGACCCCCTTCTTACTAATTGATGGAACTGGTAGACAACCAGGATGCTATAGACGATTTGGCCAACACTATCAACCAGCTTGACCTGATACTTCTGCACAAAAGCAAAGTTGTTGAGAGCAACAGCAACAGAGAAGGAGTCCCGTCATAGTCAAGTCCAGCTTTCCTGTTGAGAACAACCGCTCAGGTAATTGCCAAAGGCCCTGGGCTCCCCTCCAGACTCAGTGAGTCAGAATCACCCCAGGGAGCTGTGTGGTTAACAAGCAACCAAATAATTCTTGCTATGAGGAAGTTTGAAAAGTGCTGGAATTCTTTTTCCTGAAGGGAGGCCCACCTGTGCTTGTCCTAGAAAATAAGAGAGGTAGTATTTTTCTCAATGTGACAAACTTCAAAACACCATGTTAAAAGAAATGGCATTTGCTTTTTTTTTTATGTCTCAGAATTGGATGTCACTGAATTAGGCTGAAGGATGGATGTAGCACAATGTGATAATCATTTAGCTACAGTTTATGAAAATCAAATATACTAAAATTGATTTCTTTTGGATGGCAAGTTCTAGTTTTTGCTCCTTTTCCGGTTAATACAGTCAAACATTTTTCAAACATTTTAAAAGGGTGTAAACTCTTCCTTTTGTCAGGAGTGGAGAGAGAGGCACACGTAGCATTATTTATGTGAAACTGTAGGAGCCAGACTATCCTTACTAAAAAGCAATTCCTTTAAAAGATGTAATAGGAGCGTCTAGGTGGCTCAGTGGGTTAATCATCCGACTCTTGATTTCTGCTCAGGTCATGATCTCAGGGTCATGGGATTGAGCCCCACATTGGACTCCATGCTCAGCATAGAGACTGCTCTAAGTCTGCTCATATAAGTCTGCTTTTAAGATTCTCTCTCTCCCTCCCCCTCTGTTCCTCTCCGCTCCCACCATTCACACCCTCTTTCTCTAAAAATAAATAAATAAAATAAAAAACCATAATCAGATCGTGTTGGCACGCAAGCAGTCCAAGTATGACCTATGTGGGAGAATACATATTGGACCTAGGTTTGGGGTACTCCTTCAACTCTCCAAAGAGGGTTAGAAAATCCTTTCTGCTTGAGAAGATAATGGCAGGACGTAGAGAGATGATCATTAAGTGACTTTTTAAACAATCATTCCAACCATCCAAGATGTCATTCACCCCCCACCCCCAACTCCTGCATTCACTGAGTTTCATGTTTTTAAGCTTTGGAGTAATCTACTTGTAATTGCTGAGCTTGTTTGAGTTTCCAGTATCAGAAACCCATGCTGTCATTACTTTGAATGGAAGGGAATTCACTGGAAGGAGGCCAGGGGATTTCAGGGAATCTGAACACCGTACTTTGAAGAGGGCGGGACCAGGGGAGGCCCTGGAGACCTGGACAAGGGGAGGTCTCTCCTGGGGCACTGCTTTTCATGTGATGGGCACTAGCAGTGGCCAGGCTCTGCCTCTTCCTGTCTCTTTCTTCAAAACTCCAGCTTGCTACCTGACGGTGGCTGATGTGCTTACCTTGGGTCACTCGTCTTCTTACAGAACGGTCGGCAAAGCCGGGATGGAGAGGGCGGCATGGGATCCCATAGCGGCAACATGGTTGTTGGAGCCGCCCCCTCTCTGCTCCCTGCAACGCCCCCTGGTAAGCTCATAGGACAGGAAAAGCAGGAAAAGGGGCTCATTAAAGGAAACTCTCAACTCCTGCGGACTTCGCTCACTCTTTCCTGCCTTGACACCTGGTAGAAATTGTGTCCTCTGGGCAATCTTCTTTATTAAGGAGTTGGTAATACTGACAGGCCCCTGAAATAAATGAATCATTCCTATTCTCAAAATCTTGCAAAAACTCTGCGTTTCACCCAGAGGAAAGCCCATGGGATCCTGCAAATAACCCTCAGGCTGAGCACGTTTCGGTCCTGTTAGGACTTCAGCCTCCTCTCTTCCTCCTCTTCCGGCCCACTCCCAATTCTGTCTCACCGCCTTGCTATTTCTGGAATGTCTGATTCTTTACTTGATAGAGTTCTCTTCAGATTTTAAAATTTCTTCTTGAATTTGGAAGGATTATCTTTCAAGGAATTTGTTCATTCCATCTAATTTCTTCGATTTCTTGACATAAACTTTTCATAACGCTTCCTTATTATACTTTTAAGTTGTTCATTAATATTTTTTGATTATCTGTTTAGTGATGCCCCCCTTTTTTCCCTTGTATCTTGTTTTATTCTTGGCTAATCTAGCTAAAGATCTATCAATTTGGGGGCGCCTGAGTGGCTCAGTCAGTTAAGCGGCTGCCTTCGGCTCAGGTCATGATCCGGGAGTCCTGGGATCAAGCCCCTCCTTGGGCTCCCTGCTCAGCGGGGAGCCTGCTTCTCCCTCTCCCACTCCCCCACCCCGCTTGTGCTCGCTCTCTCTCTCAAATAAATAAATAAAAATCTTTAAAAAATAATCTAATAACTTTTTAAAAAATCTAATAACTTTTTCTTTTCAAAGAACCAACTTTTGATTTCACTAACTCTTCCCTTTTCTCTTGTCTGTTGTTTTTTGTTTTCTTTTTCATTAATTGCAGCCCCGATCTTTATTAGGTCCCTTCTGTTGCTTTGAGTTGAACTTACTCCTCTTCTTCTATTTTCTTTTTAATTTTTTTTAAAAGATTTTGTTTATTTATTTGACACAGAGAGAGAGAGAGATCACAAGTAGGCAGAGGCAGGCAGAGAGAGAGTGGAAAGCAGGCTCCCCGTTGAGTAGAGAGACCCTGAGATCATGACCTGAGCTGAAGGAAGGGGCTTTAACCTACTGAGCCACCCAGGCGCCCCTCTTCTTCTTTTATTTTCTTAAGGTTGATCATTGATTTTAGGGCTTTATTTTTTTATTATAAGCCTTGAAAGCTATAAATGTTTCCATAACCTTTAGGTAGAATGTTCAAGTTTTGATATGCCGTATTTTCATTTTAGTTCAGCTCAAGGTATTCTAAACTCCCCTGTGATTTATTCTCTGATCTGTGAGTTATTTTAAAGTGTTATTTAATTTGTACTCTTCGCTTATCCACTTTTAAATTTTTATGTCAACAAATTCCAAGTCTGCTGGGAAGCTGCAAGAATAACACAGAATAAATTCTAATTTTGCTGTTAACATTTTCCCACTTGTCTCTCTCTCTCCCTCACCATATTGTTGTTGGTTCTGCTTGTGTTACACCCACAGTATTCGGATATTTGAGAATATTTTTGTTTGCATCATAACTCCCCCTACCTCACTACTTCAGCATATATCTTACGACCAAAGCCATTCATTTACATAACAACACAAGGATCAAAGTGAAGACCTTCAATACTGACATTATACTTTTATCTAAAACACAATCTATATTCAGATTTCACCAATTTTCCCTTCACATCCTTTGTTGCAGTCTTTTCTATTTTTTCCTTATCCCGGTCCCATCCAGGGTCACCTCTTGCATTTAGCTGTCGTGTCTCTTTAATTTTCTTTAGTGTGAAACATTCCCTCGACCTTGCTTTATTTTTGTAACATTGACGATTTTGATGAGGCCCGGTCAGATGTTCCATGGAAGGTTTCTCTATCTGGGTTTGATTGTTTGATTAGAACCAGGTTCTGCTCATTCGGCAGAAATGCTAACTAACTGACTGCCGTCCTGTCCCCCAGGGTATCTGGGGGGGCCCCCCCCCGGAGCGCAGACAGGCCCATTTTTAATGATGTCTATTTTGATCACGTGGTTAAGGAATTTGCCTGAATTCGCCTATGCCCTGGTTATTTTTGAACGAGTGCCAGATGTCACGTATAAAGTTTTTAGTGATAATGGTGACTGCACAGCTTCGTCTTCCTTCTAGAGAAGACTGGCTCTTGCCACGGGGTCTAGGAAGGACCCCGACTCTGTCAGATCTTGAGGGGACTCACAGCTGGCCTCCAGTCTTTTTAGAGCTTGTCTATTTCTGGTTTATCCTTCTTCTAAGGATCTGGCAGTTGGGGTTCCCCACCAAAAACCCAGAGTGCTTACAGGGGCTCTTCCCCGGGGGGACACTCAGAAGTGCCAAGTGATATTCCTTCTTCACCTGTCACACCCAGCTTTTGCTTTCTAAATTGACTCTTGCCTCCAGGGTAGAAGTGGCCCTAGATGTTGGGCTTACTTCTCTTGGCTTCCCACGGATTTCAGATCTTAGCGCTGGAGACACTCCATGCCTGGGGAGTGCTCTGATACCGTCGAACCCGTTTTTTTTTTTTTTTTTAAGATTTTATTTATTTATTTCACAGAGAGAGACAGATTACAAGTAGGCAGAGAGGCAGGCGGAGAGAGAGGAGGAAGCAGGCTCCCTGCCGAGCAGAGAGCCCCATGTGGGGCTCGATCCCAGGACCCTGAGATCATGACCTGAGCCGAAGGCAGAGGCTTTAACCCACTGAGCCACCCAGGCGCCCATCCGTTTTTGTTATGTTATGTTCCGGCTGGGTTTCCTAATCGCTCTTGGTAGGGGGGTTGCAAGAACAACTCGGTTTTGCCAGAAGTGGAAAATTGACCACCAATTTTAAAATAATTATTGACCTCACCTCGATTGCTTGGGAAATTCACTGTATGTAACAAGGGCAGTGAGGAAAGGAACAGGGGTACAAAACAAGGAAAACCAGTACATATATATATATATAAAAACCGAGCTTCCGAAACTTAAAGTTCGAGTGACACCTTTTTCAGGGTTAGTGAGCTCATCTTACTGGACCACCGCCACCAAGGTGACGAATGTATTGAAATCAGTGGTTTTGTCTGCATGCTGGAGTTAAATTTCCCAAGTGCGAACCGTTTTACTTTTCTCCAAAGCAGAAAAGCCACAATGACTTCGTTATCAGATAAGAGTATTTTCGGGGCGCCTGAGTGGCTCAGTGGGTTAAAGCCTCTGCCTTCAGCTTGGGTCATGATCCCGGAGTCCTGGGATCGCTCTGCTCAGTGGGGAGCCTGCTTCCCCCTCTCTGCCTGCCTTTCTGCCTACGTGTGATCTCTCTGTCAAATAAATAAATAAATAAATAAATAAATAAATAAATAAAATCTTAAAAAAAAAAAAAGATAAGAGTATTTTCCTTCTTCAACAGCTTCAGCAGCATTAAATTAATTGTAAGTCGAGAGCATTGAAAAATACAGTTTTGTGGTTTCTTTAGAAGAACAGTGACTCTACAGTGTAAAATGCGTACATGTTTAATTCGAGTGGGTAGTCAAGCGGTTGGGTTTTCCAGGAAAAATCTTTGCTTATAATCGTTGCTTGTAATTGGTCACACAACGGAATGGAGATAATCCTTTTGTTAGTTTGCCTTCCTCTGGGATAGCGGATTGTAGTCCATACCATTTTGCATTTGCAATTGAGAATGACTGGATGAGATTTCCAATTAAGCGCTCAGAGCCCTCCCGACACTGCCCTGACGGCATCCCCAAAGAATGTGTGTCGCCACTAATCACAGGGGAAGGACAGAAGGCGGGGAGTGTTCAACCTCAAGAGCTAAGAACGGACTGAAAGCCTCATTTGTATTTTTGCAAGTTACTTTGGTTTCAGTGAAGAATGCTAGGCCAAGAACTTTCTTCACCAAAATCTGCTATTTTTATTCAGTACCAGCAACAGCAAGAACTCGAAAACATTTTTTAAGTGGTACATTTCCCAAAATTGCTAGGAAAGTAGAGATGAGACTGTCTTCTAAGTAAGGCAGTAAAATTGATTTGATTATTTTTAAATCGGTAGGGACTCAAGTATTTGTCAGAGCATGATTGCGTAATTTCAGAATCTTTGGTCCCAAGGGTTTAGATGGCAGCAGCAAGCTCAGTTATCCCTGCTCCCCACATTTCAGGGCCTTGGAAGCCTGTGGCTAACATCAGGGTCCTCCGACCCTGTTCTCTGTGATGAAGCAGGTAACTTACACGGGTTCTTTTCTTATCCTTGCACCGTAGATGCAATTGAATTCAACAGAATGAATTGTTCGAGGCTCTTTCCCAGAATCTCAGAGGCTCTGCAAAGGGGTTTAGGGTTGAGCGGTTTCCAGTGAGCAGCAACCTAATTGCTCTGCTTCCAGATCCCAAGGGGCTGAGCAGCTGCAGCCTCGCGGGGCTGAAAAAGCCAATGTGCTGACCCAAGCCTTGGGTTCCTGGGGACTGCCTGGTGCACTATCAAACTATCAGAATAGTTTGGCAGGTGGGGGTATCTTGTCTCTTCGCATCGATCGAATCCTCAGTCAGTGAGTTAACCGAGGCTGAAGGAATGTGGGTGAAACTAACACCCCCTTCACCAGGCTCTGGGGAGGATCCGGTTTCCGGGTAATGCAGTCAACATCCACCAATGTTAAAAACACCATAAAGAACGCGCTCCTAGACCCGCTCTGATGCTAAGCAGCACCGTGCTTCAAAGAACTAATTCTCCTACTTAAGTGCAGTTGTGCCACTTTTAGATATTTAAACAGTATAATTTGAATTTTACATAAAAAGTCTTTCCACTTTTTGCTTCCTTTCAGGTTACCATGAAATCAAAACTCTCTACCGTTGTTAATTCAGTTCTCCACGCGCCCCACTGGTGTTGATGGGGTTTGGTGGCGCCCCGATTCATTGTGCAGGAAAACAAACTGAAGTTTGAGGCGCCACTCTCCGTTGCGCTAGTGGGAGCTGTGCGCAGGCGGGGACCCTGTCTGTCTTATTCCTCCTTGTGTCTTGAAGTCCCAGGAGACAGATAAGTGCTTGCAGAAGGAATAAAGCAATGAATGCACGGAGAAAGGAATTTATTAGTGGTCGCTGACAAATTCCAAACAGATTATAGGCGCAGAAATGATTTTCATCAAGACTTCTGTCCTTCCCCGTTGTTCTCCTACATAGCAATTGAAAATACTTAGTTTTGCTTGATCTTGAAGGAGTGATTCTATTTTTAAAAGTGCTATATCCTGGGTGCCTGGATGGCTCAGTCCAGTAAACATCTGCCTTTGGCTCAGGTCAGGGTCTGGGGGTCCTGGGATTCAGCCCCTCCTCAGCATCCCTGCTCAGTGGGGAGTCTGCTTCTCCCACTGCCCCTCCCCTATCTCTCTCAAATAAATAAAGAAGATCTTTAATAAAATAAAAGTGCTATATTCTGCATTGAGTATGCCTTGGTACTTATGAAATAATTTTGAAACAACATGATATGGGGGGTACCTGGGTGGCTCAGTTGGTTAAGCCTCTGCCTTTGGCTCAGGTCATGATCTCAGGGTCCTGGGATCAAGCCCCACATTGGGCTCCCTGCTCAGCGGGGAGCCTGCTTCCCTTCTCCCTCTGCCTGCTGCTCCCCCTGCTTGTGCTCTATCTCTCTGTCAAATAAACAAATAAAATCTTTAAAAAAAAAACCCATGATATGAGGTTATCAGTCAATAAGGCAAATGTCAGGAATGCTCGGGCCATACTATACACACTGCGAGGCTTTTCTCCCCTGTCAGATTCATTATAACCTACGATGTATTATCAACTTTGAAGCTCATAAACTACCTCTTGTTAAAATTACATTTTCAACCGGAGCAAGTATGAGACATAAAAGGCATTGTGGGAATAATATATATATCTATGTGTATGTTTATATATCTACATGTATTTATCACTCTAAAAACATATTAAAACAGGTTAAGTCTTTTTTAAACTCGAAGCTTTAATAATACTTTTTTGATTTGTATTATATAATACTATTTTACCATTGTAGTACTGGCCAAAGTCAATAAATCCACAGCTGAAAATAAATCCATGACTGTTCTTAAAATCTACATATGTCCTGAATTTCTGAATAAAAGTGGATAGTTATTTTTATATAATTTTATAAAATAGTTTTTTTTATCATTACCGAAGTAAGGTACAAATGGTTAGAGTCCTTTTAATTATAAAGAAGACACATTTTTGGCATTTTCTCCCCAAGGGGCACAAATTCTCCTTCATGCTTCTGAGCACTTTCTGTAGCAGATAGCTGGAGAAGGCAGAGGGGGTCAGCTGTATCCTTATTCTCCCCAGGATCGTGTGTATGGCCCACACCCTCTCCAGCCTCCATACTTGGGGGATGAGAGACTGGCAAGGATTGCTAAAGTCTGCTGGCAGCTTCTAATTCTTTGGGTCCAATCCCAGTGTAGGAATTTTAATTTCTGTAGCGTTGGGAAATATATTCTGGGTCAAAAGAGAATAAAGAAACCACCATTTATGAAAGATCCCAGAGAATCCTGAAATAATGAAATTGAAACAATGAACCAATCCCAGAGAAACGATGCTCAGAGGTTTTCAGCTTTCCAACGGTGTGTCTGCACATTACACTACCTTGAGCTTTTATTTATTTTTATTTATTTGTATTTAAATTACATGAGCCACGCATAGGCTTTACTTTTTTATTTTTTTAAAAGAATTTATTTATTTATTTGAGAGAGAAAGAGCACGAGCAGTGGGAGGGGCAGATGGAGAGGGAGAAGCAGACTCCCCACTGACCGGGGAGCCCCACGCAGGGCTCGAACCCAGGACCCTGAGATTATGAGCTGAGCCAAAGGCAGACACTTCACCGACTGAGCCACCCAGGTGCCCCTTGAGGAGCTTTTAAAAAGTATGATCCCCAGGTCCCACCCCACCCCAGACTAGTTAAATCACAGTATATGTTCACTGAAAAGAGTGTTTAAAAAAGTATTTTTAGGTGTATCTCGTCATGCTCATACTGTGGCTGATGGTGTTTGCTAACCGAGGAGGGCTGGGTTTTATTTATTTGTTTCTAGGAGATGCAAAAGTCAGGGCAGCAACTTTGCGTGTTTGTTCACCATCCTGTTCCTAGCCACAAAAACAGCCTGATTCATGATAGGTACTAAATATATATTCATGGAGGAAATAAGTGACAAAGTATAAAGACCAAACGGTGTTTTCTGCCCACGGCATAGATGTGACAGCTGTATGCTCTGGGTTCCTCCTTTCAAAGTGCCGCACACACCAGCCCGACGCTCTCCTCACAAGATGCCATTGGTGTGATCGGCAAGATTTTAACCTTTACTTATTGAATGCTATCTTTTTATGTTGTACTTCCTTTATTTTGGAAAGAGTAGAGAGCGGTTTATGTTTTTTCTGACTCACAAATGAAAACAACAGTGTTAAGGAAAGGGTTTTGTGAATAATCTATAGATTGAGTGGAGAAATCAAACACAAAACAGAAGCTTTCACGCTTTTGTTTGACCCTTCTTTTCCCATCCAAAAAGAAATAGATTATTCAAAATGTGGTGGTCGAAATCTTCTTGATGCAAAGGATGAAGAATGATCTTGGATAAGGTAGGTCTCCTGTGAAGATATACACAACAGATAAAAAAAATCGTCTTTAACCTATGACAGCGATCTCATTGAAGAAATCTAGAACGTAGACCAAATGGCCTGATTCTCCATGGGACCCACTTTTCAATTCAGAAAGAGCTGCTCAGCTGAGGGAGTCCAGTGGAGATCTATTAGCAACAGGCACCCCAGATAGAAAGAAATGCACAGACTTAAATGAAGATTAAATACGTAGTGACCAATACTTTACCCATGAGTGATATATATATATATATTTTTTAACTTTTTTGGGTGTTTTTTTTTTTTAGATTTTTATTTATTTATTTGACAGGGAGAGATCACAAGTAGGCAGAGAGGCAGGCGGAGAGAGATGGGGAGCAGGCTCCCCACTGAGAGCCTGATGCGGGGCTCGATCCCAGGACCCTGAGATCATGACCTGAGTTGAAGGCAGAGGCTCAACCCACTAAGCCACCCAGGTGCCCCCATGAGTGATATATTTTTTAAAGATTTTATTTTATTATTATTTCTTAAAGATTTTATTTATTTATTTGTCAGAGAGAGGGAGAGAGAGAGCAAGCACAAGCAGGGAGAACAGCAGGCAGAGGCAGAAGCAGGCTCCACGCCGAGCAAGGAGCCCGATGCAGGACTCCATCCCAGGGACCCTGGGATCATGACCTGAGCCGAAGGCAGACACTTAACTGACTGAGCCACCCAGGCGCACACATGAATGATAATGAAGCATTTAGAACACTGTCTTCTCCAGATCTTCTACAATTATTTATTTTATAATTCATACTAAGTATGCCATATAAACATATTTCACTTACTTGTGATTTTTGTTAGGAATAATTTAGCAGGCACACAAGAAGTGAAAAGTATTAGAAATACTGAATTTGTGTATTTACAAGTTCTTTGTATAGTTTGTTCTTAAGATGCTATAGATATCTTTTATTTGCTGTTAATTTTTTTTTTCTAAATAGAGGAAATGAGTTTTTTGTTTGTTTGTTTTGGTTTTGTTTTTTGATGAGCAGAAGTAGATGAGTCATTTCACGGATACTTTGTTTATATTAATTGAAAAATGGGAACCTGAATTTTTTTTTAAAGCTGCTGTCGTTTATTTATTCATTTATATTTTTTAAAAAAGATTTATTTATTCATGGAGGGTGCAGAGGGAGAGGGAGAGAGAATCCAAAGAGACTTCCTGCTGAGTTCAGAGCTGGATCCCAGGACCCCAAGATTGTGACCTGAGCTGAAACCAAGGCTTAACTGATTGGGCCATCAAGTTGTTCTGGGAACTTGAATTTTAAGAAAATCTAATTTAATTTAATTTAAAGATTTTACTCATTTATTTGAAAGAGAGAGAGTGCAAGCGAGAGAGCACAAGCAGGGGGAGCATCAGAGGGAGAGAGAGCAGCAGACTCCCTGCTGAGGACTCGTTCCCAGGACCCTGAGATCATGACCTGAGCCAAAGGCAGCCACTTAACTGACTGAGCCACCCAGGTGCTCCAAGAAAAATTTTAAATGATAAATTTTCCTGGCAACTAGGGGCTTCTTTGTTTATAAATATCTGCAGGAAAAATCCAAGCATAGCAACTTATTGGATACTACTAAGAACAAAAGAGGGAGAGAGAAAGAAAAGGAACCATACATAACATCCATATAAACCATACATTACATACATAGAAACCAAACTGTTCTCTTGACATTCTGGGAAGACTATAAAATACCCCAGTGTCCTGTGCAATACTGATATTGAACTAGCTCGATAATTAATGAAATACGGAAGTATGTGAATGCAGTCGCTCCTTAGTTTAAAGTGATACAAACTGAGGTTCAAGTATGGTCTAACATGGTCTAATTCTGGTCTAAATGTGACCAGAAAAATCACAGCAGTGTTAATCTCGAAAACCCAACCTTTTTCTTAATGCAATGTCGGGTCTCTTGAAAATCAGCACCTAGACATAATTTCTGGAGGTCACCTTCCCGTTCCCTAATTCGCTTAGCTGATCGTCATTGCTCAGCCCGATAGGAGGCAGTGCGGGGAGGGGGCCTCTGGAGCCAGCCTTCTGGGTGTGAATTCTGTGTCCCTGAGCTTGGGACACATCCCTAACCTCGGTGGTCTGAGTGCCCCATGTACCGAGGAGGATAATGACAGTGCTCACTAAAGCTGGGGCATTTGGGAGGCTGCACCCCGAGCGTGGAGAGCTTAGTTATGTCACTCTCCACACGTGACAAAGCCACACATGTCCTCGGCTTTCTGTGTCTCTGAGCGCTTAGCACCGCTAAGTATCTGCTACGGATGCTCCGGCCTGTCTAAGCCCCGTGAGGAAGGCTCCTTGAAGGTGTTCAAGGGGCTCAAGACCGATGACATTTGTATCGACTCAAAAAGTGGCCACATATCATTACAACCTCTGTTTCTATTGTCACGTGGCCTTCTTGGACTCCTGCCCTCCTGTTCTCCTCTAATAAGGGCCCTTGTGATTACACTGTGCCCACCTGGATAATCTCAGATGCAATCCTCACCTCAAGATCCTTGCTCTAATCACATCTACAAAGTAACTTATTCTGTGACAGCGGCCATCTTTATAGGTTCCGGGGAGGAGGGTGTAGACGTGTTTGGGGAACCACCGTGCAGGCTCCCGCGTGGCAGCACTCTTTCCTGTGGGGGAGGTGTGGTAGTCAGGGTCTCAGACAACTGTGCCCCGAATGAGGAAATGCAGCACCGTGTCATTCAAATCACAGAAAGGACTGCTGACAACTTTTTTCAGAAGCCAATTAGTCAGGTGTTGAAATTCATTTTAGAAAATCCTCTATTCTTTGAATATTCTGTTACGGCTGAATATTATTTTTGGGGTCCAAAAATGTGAAAAGTTCAGGTATGGTTTCTTAGATGAAGTTCACGTCTATTAGAGTCTATATGAATTTTGAGTTTTGTAGGTTTAATTAATTTTAAAGTAAGATGAAAGACTGGCTGCCTAAAGGAATTTATTTTTACTTATTTATTTGAGAGAGAGAGAGAACAAGCAAGGGGAGCTGCAGAGGGAGAGGGAGAAGCAGGCTCCCCGCTGAGCAGGGAGCCCCACGCAGGACTCGATCCCACGACCCTGGGATCATGACCTGAGCCAGAGGCAGACACTTAACCAACTGAGCCACCCAGGCACCCTGGGAAAGCCTTTTGGTTTTACTACCTTATAGTTGCTAGTTTTATATCTCTATGTCTGTATATAAAAACTCCATTCTCATTTTCTGATGGATTTTTAAAGACAAGATAACCAGATACAGCTCTTTGAAGCTAAATAGTGAGAACTCTCAACTAAATTGATTCAATTCAGCATTGTTCAAAACGCTATGGATTCCTGTCATTTCGGGAAGCTTCTAAACCTCGAAGGACTTTTCCTGAAAGAAATCAGAATAAAAGATGTGATGTCGATCCATGATACTAGTTTTTCACTCACAGTTGAGGAACCGCCGCTGGCCGTCGAAACACCACAATTGACCACGGCAAGATGGCACCTGGGTGGTGTGTGTGTTCAGAAACTCAGTGTTCCATGAACCTGTACGTTTGCATTTCCTTTGTGTTATGTTCAGAGAAAGATAAACAGTTGTGAAATGAAACAAAAGAAACTAGACAGGGTGGCCATGTCTGTGTAGCATTTAATGAATCCATTTACACACACACACACACACACACACACACGCACCCGCCGCCAAGGCACCAGATTATGGAGCAACAGAGCCTCAGGAGGGGCAGGCAGAACGCTAGTTTATGCTCCCCCTCTGGCTTGTTAAGCCCACTCTGTGGACCTGTTTCTCCTTGTTTCTTGGATGAAATCTTGGGCAGGTTCTATGGCTTTTCTGATCACTCTTTTTTTTTTTTTTTAAATTTATTTATTTATTAGAGAGAGAGAGAGAGTTGGGGGAGGGGTAGAGGGAGAGGGGTAATCTCCTGCAGACCCCCTGCTGAGTACAGAGCCTGCCTGACTCAGGGCTCCATCTCATCACCCTGAGATAATGACCTTAGCGGAAATTAAAAGAGTTGGACACTTAACCGACTGAGCCACTCAGGCGCCCCTTTTCTGGTCACCCTTAAAGTACTTAGACCACCGTCTAATGTCAGGTGAGTCCAATGCAGGGCAACAGTGAAACCTCCAGACTCTGATCCAGCCGGAAGCTTCTCCCCTCCGGTGACCCAGCCAGCTTCAGGGTGGGTGGTCTGCGGTGCGGCGGCCCGGGGCTGGCGGTGGTGACACGGCCTCTCCCCAACTTGCGATGAACACCTGTTTCTGACTCTTCGGAGGCTCGGGGGGCGGAGGGGGGGAACCCGCCAAGGCACGTGGCTGTGGTGGGCTGTCAGGCCCCTCTGGAGGGTGGGTGTACGATCTGGGCTTTTCCTCTCAAAGAGAATTTTTGGGATTTCCTTGAAGATCCCATGAGGTCGCTGGCCATACTTTGAAGCCTTTGAAGCCACACTCATTAAAGGGTGTGCCCTGAGTGGGCTCAGGGAAGGACCGCCTGCGTGAGTTTCCGCCGCGCAGGGCCACATACGTGCCGGTTTTTCCCAATACCGTACAGTAGCGTAAAGGTATTTTCCGTACGATTTTAATAATATTTTCTCTAGCTTACTGTATTGCAAAAATATAGTGTTTAATACATAAACATGCAAGGTATGTGTTAATCGATGGTTTCTGTTTTCGGCTTCTGGTCAACAGTAGGTTATCAGTAGCTAAGTTTTTAGGGAGTCAAAGTTATTCACGGAGACGCGCCTGGGGGGCTCAGTCGGTTAAGCAACTGCCTTCAGCTCAGGTCCTGATCTCAGGGTCCTGGGATCGAGCCCCGCATCGGGCTCTCTGCTCAGCGGGGAGCCTGCTTCCCCCCCTCTCTCTGCCTGCCTCTCTGCCTACTTGTGATCTCTCTGTCAAATAAATAAAATCTTTTTAAAAAATAAATAAATAAAAAAATAAACCCTTCAGGAGCATTAACTCCAGCTCCGAGGAATACTGGTCACACTCGTGAGCGGTCTGCAGGAAGTCTCTTCCCAGCCTCAACCCCACACAGCGCACCAGGAACTTCCATACGGGCCCCCCCAGGCGCCCCGACTCCCTCACAAGCCTCAGAGGGCGAAGCCTGGCAGCCTCTCCTGGGCCCGCATGTGGGTGCCTTTCCGCCCCGGGGAAGCAGCCCCTGCCTGCCTGCCGCATTCTTCTTGGCCTTTGGGTCTGGGCGGAAGCTCTGGGGACTGAGTCCCGTTTGCAGCCCTCCCCCCCACCCACTGTATGACTCTTAGAGCACAGAAACTAGACCAAGCTCTGAATAACTTAGTTTTCTCCAACAAGGTAACTAAGAGAAATAAATCACTGGCTCACCGAATTGAAAAACTTATTTTTGAAAGGAATTTTTTTTTTTTGGGTGATGTTAGGAACAGCATCTGTAATAGTGTATCTTGTGGATTCAGCTTATGAACACACTTGCCCGAATATTAGAAACTTGGGAAAGACCAAAGCCATGGGAAAGGCCCGAAGAACAGGTTGACACAAAAACATTCCTAGTGGGAGGACAAAAAGGAACAAGGTGTGGGTCATTCGGGCAACCACTGTTCGTTAAAAATGTGACCTAGGAGTTGAAGTGAGTTTTGAGCGCGGGTCCCCGCAAATCAAGGGTCAGTGGAAGACAGTGAAACGAAGTGAGGTTGAGGTTGTAGCTCGGTTCGCCCTCAAGTCGGTGCTGGCACCATCTGGCCAATCCAGCCTCCGGAAGGGGACACTGGCCGATGCCTGATGCCTGCCGTGTGGATACTGGGGATTCAAATGCAAAGCACACCTTGGTCCTCACGGACCAAGGTTAGTGGTAGAAACGGGCTCATTACAGTGCTAACACCGTGTGACAGGGGCTAACGGTGAAGTGACACCAACTGCTGGCAATGGGCTTTCGGCACCGGGGCCAAGCAGGCCCTCGTCATCCTGCCAGGACGACAAGAAATGCCACAGGAAGTGCTCAGACCATGGGAGGCTGTTCTCAGGGCATCACCGCGCCCACGACCGGGGAGAATGGCCACTGACCGGTCCTCGTGATCATCCACGGCATCGTCCAGAGAGCCGTCCCCCAACCCCGTGGGAGCGAGCAACGTTCCTGCAGTGGTGGGATATTCTGGTGGGATGTAGGAGGCACTACGGTTTCCCAAGTGGCCTCATTCTTGGATGGCGTAGTGGAGATGACAACACCACCAGTGTGATAGCTACAGCTGGCAAGAGACCGGGCGAGACCTCCCAGGCCGTAGAGACCCAGCGACTGGCCCGCCTGTAGGGGCCGGCATGGTTCTAGATGACAGGACACCCCCAGACCTACTGTCGGCCAGCTCGGGGTGTGACTGCCTGCTGGCCCACACGTCGTGCTGACTGTGGACCAACAGCAGTGGTGAGGTGGGAAATTCAGTCCCCTTCACACCAGGTGAGAAGGAGGGCTGTTTGTGGTCCCCCAGGGAACAGCCTGGTCTAGAAGCAGTGGGCTCTGTGCGGCTGCCTCGGGTAGCCAGCTCCGACCCTGTGACCTCTGGTTTGGTGGCTGGGTCCAGATCTGAGGGCCTCTGGTGTGTCCTGCAATGCCTCCTGAGACGATGTCAAGACCGGACTCTAGTTCTTGTGGATGAAATGGTGGTGAAATACCAATGGGATAAGGTGCCCTTTGAATTTAGGGAGGTGAACTGAGAGGGAAGGTCAGTTGGTCCAGGACTCATGCTTGAAGACGGGCCTTCCGGAGACGGAGCTGGCCTCCTGTGGAACGGGGCCGCTGGAATCTGGACTCTGCTCCCCAGAAACCGGCTACAGCTAAGAGCTTCAGGCTGGACGGTGAGTCCTGATAGAATGCTGAGCGGCAGCCCGGGGCTGGAAGGCACTGCAGGGCGTGGGCCCCAGACTCTGCTCCTGCCAGGGGAGGGCCTGGTACTTACGCTACTGGGCAGCTGCTCATATGCACGAGACAATGCAGGGCTGAGCGCCTTCTCTTAGAGGCTAATGGCAGCTCTGCCTAGTCCCCGTAAGCCCTCCCCGGTGTGGTGCGGGATGGGGAAGTTCTGTGTGCTGTTACTCCTGTCTCCAAGTTTTCCTCCCCAGTGTTCTTTGGGTGTGGTCTGTGTGCTGCCGGAAGGCTGGGGCCCCAAGGAAGGGACACTCAAAGGGAGTATTTAAGTATGTAAGGATGAGAGGTTTGCTAAGTAGGCAAATGGTATGTGTGTGGCGGGGGCGGGGGTGTGTGGGGAGGGCGAGCAGATGGTGGAAGGGATGACTATGGGCGAGAGAAATAACAGGTGCAAAAGTAGGGAAGTAAAGCAGAGCAGCTAAAATTCAGGAAACTGTTAGTTATTCAGTTTGGTAAGAACAGAGGGTGCGTGTGGGACAATCATGGGCAATGAGGCTGGAAAGACAGGAAGGGACCAGATCAAAGAGAGCCTTCGTGTTCTGTTAAGGACTTTGGACTTTCTACTTTGTACATAATGGTAAGACGATGAAGGGTTTTCAGGGGGAAAGTGACACAATCGGATAGGCGTTTGGATGGATTTCTGCCGCAGAGGTGATGGGATGTGAGACGAAGCAGGCAGTCCCAAGGCTCCAGAGGAAGATGATAGGAGAGGGGACCCTGTTGGGTTGAAGGACTGCTCATGGGATTATGCCAAAGAGGCTCTGAAGCCCCAAAATGGAAGAGCCAGAGACAGAAGGAGCCTGCATACTTCATTTAGTTTTTGGAAGGGAGCTGCTTAGGAGAGTCACTTTCCCAAGGACATCTGAACTGGGTTTTGCAGAGGAGTAATATGAAGTTTTGTTGTGCTTAAGCCACTGAGATTTTTGGATTTATTTTCTAAGTATTTTTTTCAGCTTTTAGCCTATACTGATGTATCAAAGTAAGAAAATCACTGGTAGTACCATTAGCCTAATACAGGGAAGTCAGAAAGGCCCCGATTCGGAAGATGATGTTGAATATGGTTTAACCGTGCGCTGAATTTAAGGGACCAGTGCGATCGTAAAATGGAACCTGTTGAGAAACCATTCTCCACGAGTCTCTTGAGTTTCTGCACATCTTGAGAGCACGGCACTGACTGCCCTTCATTTCAGACTATCTTTCTGGGGATGTTTGTGTAGCAAACAACCTGAAGACACTTGAACAACTTTTGAAGAAAAAGATAGTGTCTCCCTCTAAAGTGAAGAAAGGGAAGGACTTGCATTCTCTGAGCTCAGGGTTCCTCTTCTCCAAGGCAATCCGTTGCCTGTCCAAGTCTCACTTGGCCTTCTCCGTTTGCTAGGTGGGGGCTGGGGTTCTGGGAACCAGTCCCCAAATGCTGATGCTCTGGGGGCAGCTATCGCTGTGACTAATGTACTGCCCTTGATCTCTGTGTTTTTTACCAGCATCCCTGAAACTGGCAGGAGGTAGGTAAAATCTCAGCTTCCTCCCAGCTCTGGACAGAGGGGTCCAGCTAGAGATCAGGAGCTCAGAACTGGGTTCTCATCAGAGTCTAGGTGGGTTGAAGTCTTGGGTGCTGATGGGGGAGGTAAGGCTGGGGGGGGGGAGTAATGCTACGAGAGCGATGAGAAAGACGAGAAAATGCAAGAACAGAGACTCTTAAGAGAAAGGAAGAGGAGCACAGCAAGCTGACCCGTACAGAGAATCTGAGAAACGGGAACTTCCGCTTCCGACAGGAGTGGTTAGGAACTTTAGTGACTGTGGCAGTCAGGGCGCCACGCGCTCTGGATTTGAAACCTGAGAGCTCCCTGGAGACTTCAGTATGACCAACTGCAAGGGCGATGAAGACAAAATCCAGATTTCCATGGATTGAGGAGCAGCAGGAGGTGGGAACAGGAGGGCACGTGCATCCGGAAGAGGAAGTGAAGGAAAGGGGAGGGGCTGTAAGGAGCGAGGCGTCTGGGGTTCGGAAAAGGGCTTCTGCTGTGACGCACGCACGCACGCACGCACGCGTCATGCCGTACACGCGCGCACATATATGTGGCTCTACCCTACCTCGTAGCCCGGGTTTTCTAGTCTGGTCCCGCTTCACTTTTCTCAACCAATTTCCCACCCGTTTCCAGCATGAAATACTAGTGTCAGTCTAATAGGGGTACTAACTCCATATCCCCTCCCCCAGACGATTTGCTTACTCCTGCTTGAACGCCCGGACAGACCCCAGCCCCTGTTCAGGGCCCGTTAAAATCTCCCTTTCTTCACTGAGGTTTTCCCCGCTTCTCTCTAGTCTCTCCTCCCGCGAACACCTCTTCTGTTATCTCTTTCCTGGCTCTTCACAGGGCATTTCCAGGTGTGTCTCAAATCTTCTAGACCAGATGCGTGGGTTCTTCCAGAAGCAGGAGGGTGGAAGTGGTT
>JAQQSY010000121.1:20224-42944 GCA_028646535.1 Procyon lotor
TTCTCTTTCTTTCTTTCTTTCTCTCTCTCTCTCTCTCTCTCTCTCTCTCTTTCTTTCTTGTTTGTTTATTTGTTTTTAAGATTTTATTTATTTGACAGAGAGAAACACAGCGAGAGAAGGAACACAAGCAGAGGGAGTGGTAGCGGGAGAAGCAGGCTTCCCGCCGAGCAGGGAGCCGGATGTGGGGCTCCATCCCCGGACCCTGGGATCATGACCTGAGCCGAAGGCAGACGCTTAATGACTGAGCCACCCAGGTGCCCCGGGGGATTCTTATCTTACAGGGCTACTGCGGCAAACGAAATGGGTGCACGCAGGAGGCTTGATATGGTGACTGGCTCAGGGTAGGTATGTACCTTTGTCCACATAGATGCTCGTTTGCTGAGTAAATAAACACTCTGGATTATCAAGAACAAAATTACTTTTATAATTTTTCCTTTAAACAACTCTGACCTTTAAGAATTTAAAAGGGGAAAAAAGTGGAGAGAAGAAACCCATCTTTGGCGTGTCTCTAGATATTTATCCCTTCTTCTCATCCTTTTTACTATTTTTGAGGATCCAACTTTCTATCTTGGTATCATTTCCTTCTAGCCTGAAACGTTAGCATTTCTGGCAATGTAGATTTCTTGGTGATGAATTCTTAGTCTTCTTTCATCTGAAACTGTCTTTGTTTCATTTTCATTCATGAAGGCTGTAGAATTTCAGGTCGATGGCTATTTTCACACTTTAAAAAATGTTGGTCCATATTCTAGTTTCCAAGCTGAATTCATTTGTTAATTAGATCGCTGCTCTCTAGAATGTAATGTGGTTTTTTTCTCTAACCACTTGCAAGATTTGCTATTTATTTTGGCTGTCAACAGCTGGACTATAGATGTGTCCTGGTGAAACATTTTTCCTGTTTATGCTGCTTGATATTCATTTACCATCTTATATTTTTCTTTCTTTTCCTCTGTTCTTCACACTAATTTTTATTGATCTCTCTTCAAGGATACTTACTTTTCCCTCTGTCATCTCCCTTTGCCTAGTAAGTCAATCCAACAATTTTTAAATCTCAGATATTATTATTTTTCAGTTCTAGAATCTCATCTGGTTCTTTCTTTACTGGTTTTTATTTCTCTCTGAGATTTCTTATTTTATACTCAGTGAAAGCATATTTTACTTGACTTCATTGAGAAGAGTTTTTTTTTTTTTTTTTTTTTTAAGATTATTTACTTATTTGACAGAGAGAGAGCACAAGCAGGGGGAGCAGGAGAAAGAGAAGCAGACTCCCCACTGAGTAGGGAGCCTCATGTGGGGCTTGATGGAGACCAGGACCTGAGCTGAAGGCAGAACCTTAACCGACTAAGCCACCCAGGTGCCCCCACTGAGGAGAGTTCTAATAGCTGTTTAGAATCATTGTCCACTACTCCCGATATCTGGAACATCCTGGCTTTGGGCTCCATTGATTTTCTTCTCTTTTGGGAATGTGTTCCATTTTCTTGGTTCCTTCATAGGATTAGGTAATTTTTGATGGTAGCCTGGATGTAATAGATGTTAAATTGTGGAAATTCTGGATTCTGTTATTTTTCTCTCACGATCATTGTTTTTGTTTTGGCAGGCAATGATCTTGTCTGCTTGAATTGCAAAATCTATTTTTTGGGGTGGCAGCTCTAGTCTCAGTTTGGGTATTTTGTCTTTATATATGCTGCTGAGTTTGATTCACACATGTACAGTTCAGGGGTCACTCAGACATGTGGGTGGGCACTTTGGTGAAATCCTCTCCTGCTTTTTCCCTTCCAAGATTCCTCCATTTTGTTCAGTGGCCATGATTCCATAGTTTCAGGCTTTTCTGGCCAATTTTGTAGTGTCTTTTTTTTTTTTTTAATAGGCTTCATGCCCATCATGAAGCCCAATGGGGAGCTTGAACTCATGACCCTGAGATCAAGACCTGAGCTGAGATGAAGACTTGAACACTTAACTGACTGAATCGCCCAAGTACCTCTGTAGTGTCTTTATATGGTGTTGGTCTCAGGGTAACATAGGCTTCATAGGATGAACTTGGAAATTTTCCTTTCTCTTTTATTTGTTGGAATGGTTTGAGAAGAATGGTATTAATGGTTGGTATAGTTCACCTGTGAAGTCAACTTGTCCTGGAAAGTTGGAATTTTTTTTTTGGAAAATTTTTTTTGGAAATTTTTTGGATTACTGTTTCAATTTCATTGCTGGTAATTGGTCTGTTCACATTTTCTATTTCTTCCTGATTCAATTTTGAAAGGTTATGTTTCTAGAAATTTATCCATTTCTTTTAAGTTGTCTAATTTTTGCCATATAATTTTTCATAATATTTTCTTATTATCCTTTGTATTTGTGTGGCATTGGTTGTTATTTCTCCTCTGATTTTGTTTATTTGAGTCATCTCTCGACAAATGTAGCTAAAGTTTTATCAATTTTGTTGATTTTTTTCAAAGAACCAGCTTTCGTTTCATTGGTAATTTCTGTTGGTTTTTTTAGTTTCTATTTTGTTTAATTCTGCTCTAATATTTATTATTTCCTTTCTTCTGATGGTTTTGGGGTTTTGTCTGTTCTTTTTCTAGCTCCTTTAGGTATAAAGTTAGGTTGTTTGAGATTTTTCTTGCTTTTTGAGGTAGGCCTGTATTGCTATAACATTTCCTCTTAGAACAGCTTTTGCTGCTTCCCAAAGTTATTGGATTGTTGGGTTTTCACTTTCATTAGTCTCCATGTATTCCTTGATTTCTTTGTTGATTTTTTCGTTCACCCATTCATTGTTTAGTAGTATATTATTTAACCATGTATTTGTGTTCTTTCCAGATTTTTTTCTTGTGATTGGCTTCTAATTTCATAACGTTGTGGTTAGAAAAGATGTGCATAATGACTTTGATCTTCAACCCTGAGATCATGACCTGAGCTGAAATCAAGACTCAGATGCTCAACTGACTGAGCCCCCAGGTGTCCCCTATTATTGGTTTTTGATTTACAGTTACCATTTGGTTTGTATAAGACATCTTTTGTGTATAACAATTTATATTGAGTTGATAGTCATGTACATTTGAACCCATTCTTTACTCTTCTCCTCTCCATGTTTTAGGTATATGGTGTTATACTTTATATCCTTTTATTTTGTGAGTTCCTTGATGGATTTCTATAGATATAAGGTTATTTTTATTGATTTTGTGCTTCCTACTTGCCTTACTCTTGCTTATGGTCTTTCCTTCCCAAAGAGTCCTTTAGTATTTCTTGTAGAGTTGGTTTCGTGGTCATTTTTGGGAATGTTTGGGAGATTATTTCTCCTTCTATTCTGAATGATGGTCTTACCGATAGAGTATGTATTCTTGCCTGCAGATTTTTTTTTCCTTTAAGCACTTTGAATGTATCATGACACTTCTTTCTGGACTGGAAAGTTTCTGCTGAAAATCAGCTGATAGCCTTATGTGGTTTCCCTTATATGCAACTCCTTTCTTTTCTTGTTGCTTTTAAAATTCTCTATCACTATCTTTTGTCATTTTAATTACTTTGTGTCCTGGTGTGGACCTCCTTGGGCTGATTTTGTTGGGGGATTTCTGTGCCTCCTAGATTTAGATTTCTGTTTCCATTCCCAGATTTGGGAATTCTTCAGCTATTATTCTTTTCTTTTTTTTCCTTCTCTTCTCTTCTCTTCTCTTCTCTTTTCTTTCTTTCTTTTTTTTTTTTTTTAAAGATTTTATTGATTTATTTGACACAGAGAGAGAGACAGTGAGAGCAGGAACACAAGCAGGGGGAGTGGGAAAGGGAGAAGCAGGCTTTATGCTGAGCAGTGAGCCTGATGTGAGGCTCAATCCCAGGACCCTGGGATTATGACCTGAGCCAAAGGCAGACGCTTAATGAATGAGCCACCTGGGTGCCCTTATTATTTTTTTCAAATAAATTTTCTGCCCCCTTTTCTTTCTCTTCTCCTTCTGGGATTCCTGTAATATGAATGTTATTATGCTTGATCGTGTCACTAAGTTCCTCAAATCTATTCTCATTTCATGTAATTTTTTTTTCTTTCACGTGCTCAGCTTGCTTACTTTCCATTACTCTATCCTCCAGGCCACTGATTTGTTTTGCTTCATCTACTCTATTTATTCCATCTAGTGTATTTTAAATTTCACTTATTGTGTTCTTTGTCTCTGATTGGCTCTTTTTTATTTTACTGTTAAGGGTCTCACTGGTGTCCTCCACTCTTTTTTTTTTTTTTAAGTGCAGTGAGTATCTTTATGATCATTACTTTAAATTCTTTAACAGGCATATTACTTATCTCCATTTTGCTTAGGTCTTTTCTTGTGATTTTATCCTCTTCTTTCATTTGGGACATAAGCCTCTGTCTCTTCATTTTGTCTAACTCTGTGTCTGTTTCTGTGTGTTAGGAAAGACAGCTATGTTCAGGGCAGTGTTCAGTCCTTGTGGTGTTAATTGGCCAGTCTGGACTGCCTTGGGATTGAGGTGAGTCAGACTGGGCATTTGCCAAATATGCGGTAGCACCAAACTGCAGGGTACTTTACTTCTGTTGTCCCCTGAGAAGCTTTCATTGGTGTGTGTGGCTGGCAGTCAGACCACTGCTGGGGGCTCCATCTGACTGGTGTTGGGTGTAATTATCTTTCCTTTACCCCAGGGCAGGAGTCACTTGGAGTGGTGCTGGCCACTGTGAGGGCTGCTTGTGTATGACCAGTCCTGTGGCATTGCCCTGGGCTCTGACCAAGAGTGCATCAGAGGGTAGGCCTGAGGAAGCACAGTTGGGTGCTAGTGAGCTTTCCTTGCCACCATTCCTCTGTGGACAGGGCTGTTCAGTGCAGGGGCTGAGGTGGGCCATCTGGAGGGGTGGATTAGTGGAAGCACTGGGCAGGGAGAAGGGGCAGCAGAGCTAGCCAGTTAGGGAGCAATTTCTGCAAGTGGCTGTGTGTTTATACTGGGGGGCAGGGGAAGGAAATGGTGCTTGCCAGTTCCTTTGTTCCTCGATGAGTACCCCATAGGTTTCTGTCCCTTTGGGACACATGTTGACATTAGTAAATACTCCTTCCTGTATGGCTTTTCAAACTGCTTCTTCTGTGCTGTATCTCCACGGGCGGTTTGTAGTGCATCTATTTAAGGGCAGGGACTCAGTTTCCTCTGCCCACTGGCTCTTCCAGAGCTGAGCCTGTTGATTTTTTAAAAATTCCAGGTTTTAAGTCCCACTGGTTATAAGAACTCATGAAGTTCTGTCCCTCTGGTTTTCAAAGCCAAATGTTATAGAGATTCATCTTCCCCATGTGGGCTTCCCAGTGTGGGAAGCCTTCCCTTCCCATGCCCATGGCATCCCTCCCCCATGAGGGAGTCCTGTGAGTTATTTAGTTTCTGACCACTTTTCTGCCTTTCCAACCATCTTCAGTGTATCGTCTTCTCTACTCTTATTTGTGGAGTTTATTCTGCCAGTCTTCAGATCATTTTTTGGGTTATTTATACGTATGTGAGTGTTATCTAGTTGATGCATGAGATGAGGTGAGCCTAGGGTCCTCCTACTGCACCATCTTCCCCATAGGTCCAGACTTAGATTTTCTACATAGACAATCATGTCACCTGTGAACAAAGTTTTATTTCTTCATCCCCAATCTGTATACCTTTCATTTCCTTTGCCTGTCTTATTGCATTAGTTAGGACTCCCAGTATGATGTCAAAAATGAATGGTTGTAGGGGACATCATTGCTTTGTGCCTGATCTTGTGAGAAAAGTTCTAGTTTCTCACTTTGATGTTAGTTTGTGGCTTTTCATTCCTCAAGTTGAAGGTTTCTCCTCTGTTACTAGTTTACTGAGAGTTGTGTGTTTGGTGTTTTTTTTAAATAATGGATGGACATATATTGAATTTGTCAAAATCTTTCCTGCATCTATTGATACAATCATGTGATTTTTCTTTTTTAGCCTTTTGATGTGATGGTTTATATTAGTTGATATTCATATGTTAAACTAACTTTGTATAACCTGAGTTAAATCTCACTAAGGTCACGGTAAATAATTTTTTTTTTATATATATACATTGTTGTACTCAATTTTCTAATATTTTGTTGTGGATTTTTTCAACTAGGTTTATAAGAGATACTGGTCTGTAGTTTTCTTGTAAGGTCTGGGTGGTTTTGAAGTTAGAGTAATGTTAGACTCATAGAATGAATTACGAAGTATTCCCCTTCCTCTGTCATTGGAAAAATTGTAGAGGATGGTATAATTTCTTTGTTATGTGTTTGGTTGAATTCACCAGTGAACCTATGTGGGCCTAGCGCTCTGTTTTAGAAAGTTAATCATTGTTGATCCAATTTCTTTAATAGATATAGGCCTATACAGACTATTTCCTCCTTCATTTTTTTTTTTTTTTTTTAAGATTTTATATATTTATTTGTCAGCGAGAAGGAGAGAGCACAAACAGGGAGAGGAGGCAGAGCAGGCAGAGAGAGAAGCAGGCTCCCTGTAGAGCAAGGATCCCAATGCGGGGCTCATTCCCAGGACCCCGGGATTTAAAATATAGTGTCAAAATATATTTGGCTCTTATATATTAAGAGCCAAAGTCAGGCACTTAACCAACTGAGCCACCCAGGCATCCCATATTTCTTTCTTCATTTTTAAGAACAGTTTTGTTGGACTTCTTGAATGACAGCCTTTTCTTTTTTAGTACTTTGAATATACTGATTATCTTCTGCCCTCCATGGTGTCTGATGAGAGACTGTTAATCTTATTGAGGAATACTTGTATATAAGTTATTTTTGTCTTGCTGATCCCAAGATTCTGTTTCTGTCTCCTGACACTTTGACTATGATGTGTGTAATTATGAATCTCTTGAGTTTATCCCACATGGAATTCATTGACTCTCTTGGATATAAATATTAACATTTTTCATCAAATTGAGGATGTTCTCAGCCCTGGTTTCTTTGAATGTTCTTTCTGCACTTTTCTCTTTCTTCTCCCAGGATTCCCATTATGTGTCTGTTAGTGTACTTGTGGGGACATGTCTCTAAGGCTCTGTTCATTTCTCTTCATTCATTTTTCCTTCTCTTCCTCAGCGTGGATTCTTCCAGTTGACTTAACTTCAATTTCATTGACCGTTCTGCCAGCTTATATCTGTTATTGACCCTGTAGTGAATTTTTCTTTTCAGTTATTGAACTGAATACCAACACCAGAATTTCTATTTGCCTCTTTTTTTAAGTTTTCTAACCTCTTGATTTTCACTATTTGGTAATTTGATATTCGCTATTTGGTAGGACATCATCCTCATACTTTAATTCTTTGGACATGGCTTCCTTTAGTTCTTTGAACATATATATTGAACATATTTATACTAGTTGATTAATGTCTTTGTCCAATAAGTTCAAAACTTGGACTTTCTTAAGAATAGTTTCTATCAGGTGCTTTTTTTTTCTTTTGCATGGGTCACGCTTTCCTATTTTTTGTATGTTGGGTTTTTTTGTTTTTATGATTGACATTTGTACAATTTAAAGAATGAAAATATGGTAAGTCTGGATATCAGATTCTTGTTTACCCCTCCAACCTGCATTTTTGTTGTTGTTGTTGCTCTTTGTGTGTTTAATGGCCTTCCTGAATAAATTCTCTGAAATCTAGGTTCTTTGCTGTGTGCTACCTCTGAAGTCTCTGCTCAGTTAGCTTACTTGGTCTGCTAATGATTAGACAGAGATTTCCTTAAATGCCCTGAACCGGTAAGTCTTTCCCCCTTTGCTAAGGGACTTCTATGTAGGTTGAAACATGCCTTCAATATTTTGGCAGTTTACAACCCTGACTTAGCTTTTAACTCCTGCTTGTGCAGATCCTCAAGGTCAGCCAGAGATGAGAAATTAGGGCCTTCTCAGGCCTTTCCTGGGCATACACAGACCTACAAAGCACCCTATATACATATATTCTCAGTAATACGTTGAAGCTCTTCCAATCTCTCTATGGTCATCTGATTCCCTGGGTTTCCATTTCAACTTTGCTGTTTGCTCCAACAGGTACTTCCACCTCAGGCAGCTGGATGTTAAACAATTGCTGATTTTTTTTTTTTTTTTTTTAAATACAAATGCCCTGGTGTTAGGACTTTCCTCACTGAGCAAGCTCTGAGTCAGGTCAAATAAAGATAAGCCCTGTTAATGGAATTTTCTGGGGAGCTGCCAGTCAGGTCCAACATTGACAATTTTCTGGGGATGTGGCTTTTTGGGGGAACTCTAAGCCCATTTTGTTTTATTTTAATGGCCGATAGGCTGCTGGTTTTCTCAGTTACTGTGGTTCCGAGTCTGTTGGTTTTCATGGTTATCGTGGAACTGGGAAGACAGATGGGAATAGGACCAGTTAGAATGCCACAAAGTTTGCTGTTTTTACCGAGATTCAGCCATTTTTCTTGAATAAATGTTCTTCATTGTCGTAAGTTTTTGGTTAATTTCCAGTTCTTAAATGTTGATTTTTGACAGTTCTTCCCTGTGTTCTCCTTGCCCTTAGGAAGGAGATTTCCAGAGGTCTCCACCATTCCAGAAGTGTTTCTTCCATAAACAGTAATCTGCACTGTGCTGTAAAATAATGATGCATTCAGGGCATGCTGAGGAACATTCAACTTTGGCTCCAGAATGCTGTGCTTTTTGAACTATTGCTTTTTTTCCCTGCCTTTTTCTTATAAAAGTTAGCCTCTGGGTCTTCCCACAGCAGTCCTTCTTTCCTTGTTAATATGCTACTTCCCATATGCTGTGGAGTTAATAATCAAGTAGTTGAATTGGTTAGCAATATTTTAAAATAGCTTTGGATGGTCCACTGCCATGTGTGTGGACTTTGTGACATAGTGACTGCTTACAAATCACTTTGGCTTTTTCTCTACTATGTTTTAAAAATGAAGTTTCTAGATATCTGAATTTGAAATGTCCAAATCATGGGAGAGGGCAGTCGCACAGCACTCCCTGCTGGGTCAGATCACATCTATCGTAGTCTACCTAATTCTGGGAAATATGTTTAAGATGACGTTGAACAAACAGAGGAGTTTCAGGGCAACAGTGACTAGGATGAAGGGTGAGCAAACTCTGAAACTGAGCCATATGAGGAGTAATGGGGAAGAGTGGTGATACTTCATTCTGAGAAAGAGAAACTTGGAAGAAAGGAAAAACTTACTGGAGTGTAGGATAGGGCTGATATGGCAATAAAATTATTCTGTTTCCTTGCATCATACTCATGCCAAATGTCATGATTATGACAAAAAAGCATAGACTATAATGGGACAGATTCTGACTCAGTAGAAGATAAGTTTCTAAAAATGAGAACCATCCAACAATATAATTGACTAAGCATTTATTTACTACAGCCTGGGCCTGGGGAGACAAAATTAAATAAGAATCGCTATTCTAAAGCTGCTCATAAAGTGAAAGCCCCATCTTTAGTGATTAAACTGGGACTAAATGATCATCAAACTTTACTGTATTGGATAGAGGACTGGGGTATAAGAGCTGGCAGATGAGTTTAGGGAAAGATAAAATATTCAGTGTGAGTCTAGAGCATCCAAGGAATACAATGTATTGTGGGAGAAGCAGGCTTCCTGCCGAGCAGGAAGCCCGATCCCAGGACCCTGGGGATCACCCAAAGCAGGGCTCAATCCCAGGACCCTGGGATCACGACCTGAGCCGAAGGCAGACGATTTAACGACTGAGCCACCCAGGCGCCCCTACAATGTATTTTTGAACTGTGTCTCCCAAGGTCTGTCTCTTCATTGGGTATCATGTTACTTTACCTTAGAGTTTTACTGACACCTAGTGGTAAATATGGATATCAATATAATCTAAGATGTTTGAAGACATATACAGTAGCACAAATAAAAATGCTTCATATTTACAAAAATTATAAATGCATATAGTGACAAAAAGTTATTCATGCTTTGAACTCTCTTCTTGAAAATATTTAAAATTGTTTAAATATTATCGTCAAGATATTTTTATCCTAAAGTTTCAAACTCTTTAGTATCTTTGTAGATTTTATTTATAAGCAAACTTATAGTGTCATTACTGTCTCGTCTAAGTCACATATTTCAGTTATACTATTTTCATGGTTTATGAAAAACACAAGACAACATCTAAACTATCAGTGTACCAAATTTTAATTACAGATTAATTAAACTACAAAGGGAGAATCACAGGCACCAATCCAATATTATTAACAGTATTTTTCACTGTAGTGACACCTGATTTTAACATTCTTGACAAGCCAGGAGAAGGTTGGTTCTGGTTAAATCTGGGAACTACTGATAAAGGCATGATAGGTGCTAATTGGTCGGTGGGGAAATTGAACCCCTGTTTGGGCCTCTCCAGAAGGCCTTTATGCTAAATAAATCGAGATACATGGCTACAGCTCTTGAGCTACAGAATATATATATATATATATATAAATTTTCTGTAATTCACCTATAAACAAGCTAGAAAAGCACAATGTGCCAAGCTTTTCATAGTAAATGAAGCATAAGAATATTAGGATTACAGATTTAAAAATGTAGCTGTTGTGGTTGACATGTTTTCACAACACGATAAGAAAATTAAAATCTTCTAGGATAGAAGAAGTGGAACTCATTAACATTTTGATGGTTATGGTACCATCACATTTTGATATGATACGAAAATGCCACTTGCCCCATCCCCATTGTACCTTTCAGAGGAACTGCAGTCTCCAAATACATTTTCCTTCTGCAGGTCTTCCAGCCTCCCACATTTCAAAAATAAAACATGACTGATAAGCTGGTTCTTCTTCCTAATTACGAAGGCAAACCACCTTGTGCGTGGAGACAGCGAGCCCAGGCTTGGCTCCGGTGTCTGAGCTTCCCGTCACCATCCTGAGCTGCTCTGAGTGGCTTTCCGGGCTCTGCCGATATCCCTCGACTCAGCAGAAGTCAGGATGGCTTGCAGTGACGATGCGTACACTGGAGAAAATTACTTTGACCTCCTTGACCTATTTTAGTGATGTGGGAATTTATCACTATCAGGGCTGACTGTCTCTATAAGTTTATTACATAACATGCATTTTATTACTATTTAGCTTCTGTAAGCTTAGTGTTAGTAGGAACAATGGAAAGGAACAGAACTCATAAGAACAGTATTAGCAAGTGTAAGCAAAGTCAATTGAAAGTTTCCATTCAGTATTGTTTCTCCAGATAATATATAACCTGTTTCTCTAGGTTTTCTCATAGTGTGGAGAGTGAGCTAACCTCTTTTTTTTTTAAAGATTTATAACTTATTTTTGAGAAAGAGAAAAAGAAAGAGCATGAGTGAGAGGGACAGAGGGAGAGAGAGAATATGAAGCAGACTCCCCGCTGAGTGGGGAGCTGAGCTTGGGCCTCCAGCTCAAAACCCTGAGATCATGACCTCAGCCGAAACCAAGAGTCAGATGCTTAACTGACTGTGCCACCCAGGCGCCCCAGACCTAATCTTGTAATCATTTTTGTTTCTTTCTAGCATTGCCTAGGATGGCAGTTAAGCTTAACCAGTTTCAGTGTGGAGTCTACAGATTTTCATATATTTCATAAATTGAATTAATTCATGGAATTATAGAGCACAGGTCTGGATGTTTAGCTGAACATCTGCTAAAAGTTGAATGGATTTGGCTATTGCAGAAGAGGATTAGAATTGTAGAAGATAATCAGCCTCTAATCCATTTGGAAAGCATTTTTAAAATTGTAGGTATTTTAAAATCAATAACAGTGATTTACAGTGACCCCGATTAAAAAAAAAGTCTTGCTCTTCTTGCCAAAATGAAAATCTTGTATGTTTGAGGATGCTCATAAAGACTTTAACAACATGGAATAACCTAGCAATGGTAACAGGTGTGATTCCAATTTTTAAAATGCTACTAATGTAATAATTTACTTAAAGGTATTCTTCATACCTCACAAGGGCCCAAGGTTGTTTACAGGAAAGTACAGTGGATTAGAAGGACGAAGATCTGGGTCCCAGCTTTCATCCCATTACTTACTAGGCTTGTTGTGACTTATGGTGAATCACTTAAAATCCCAGTGCTGCTGTTTCCTCATTTACACCCCAGCTTCATTTAGCTCCACCGCTGGGCTGCTCCGCCCGGCGCTGGCCTCCCACACGGTGCCCAGCACATAGCAGGCATGCGGTTAATGTCTGCTGGCTGACCTAACTAACAAGATTGATGGAAAATGAAAATAAAAATATTGTCATGCAAACCTCAGAAAGGTTGCTATGAGGTTAAAATGATAAAGTGGTAAAATATATGGGAAAATGGTTTGAGAACTATATAATGCTACAGATACATGGTGCGTTTCTTTTTAAAAACGGAGGAAGAAGTTCTTTCTATGTTTTTAAAATGTGGATACATTTTTGGTACCTAACTTAAAAAGAAATTAAGATAAATGTGTTAGTAACTGCAAATTATTTCAATTCACTATAGGTTATAAATCTACAACTATACTGAGAAAAATAGGTTTTATCTATCTAAAGCTTCAGAAGACTTCAATGATTGTTTAAGATTAACATGACTTTAGAGATAAAATATCAGTGATTAGGATATTTTAAGAGATAAAAATCACTGATTTTATCAGTGATAAAGTTTCACTGATGCTTGGGTGGCTAAGTTGGTTAAGGGACTGCCTTTGGCTTGGGTCATGATCCCAGGGTCCTAGTCACACTCTCTGCTCAGCAAGGGGGTCTGCTTCTCCCCTCCTCCGGCTCATGCTCTCTCTCTCTCTCTCTCAAATAAATAAATAAAATCTTAAAAAAACAATCTGTGATTTTCAATAGCACAGGTAAACTCTTCAGACAAGTCCAAGTTAAAAAGTCACATGTGAATTCCGTATAACACAGTCATAATATGTAATAGCTTACCGTATTTTTAGTATGAACTAATGTTTAAGGCCTAAGATAGGCTGTTAGGTGAAAAATGCAAACTATACATTTATATTTATATAAAGAAAAATGAACCCATATGTTTTCTAATGATCAAATATATATGATTATGAATATCTTGAAAAAGGCCTAGAAGGTACAGACCTAACTGTAACAATGATAACAGTGATTATCATTGAGGAGAGGAGCGGAACTGCCTAAGGGCAAGAAGGGGCTTTAGCTTTACTGGTATTGAAATGTTTTAATAGCAGGAAGGTGAAAAAACAGACAAGAGCGTATTAGCAATTCATGGAATCCCTTGAGCCTTGCTTGAGTATTGACGATGGAGGGGGTACCGATCTATTCAGTCTTACACAGATAAGGGTGTATGTGTTGGTCCTTGCAAGGAGAGGGCACTACAGTTTTCAGCGATGTGACATTTGGGTGTTTTTTCATGAGTTGGTGGAATAGTTTTCCTATAGAGCAGAAAGTCTCCGTGGCTGACAGCACTGATATCTAACATTAAATATGATACTAAAAAAACCCCTTAATTAGAAAAATTAGGGAAAAATATATTTGTTAGTTGCAGTCGTGCTAACAGAAAGCTTGTAATTAGGCATGATTCTCATCAGAGTTACCACACAGCTTCTAGATCTTCTACCATTAAATTAACGAATTAAATTTCATTTTCATCCGTTTTATTATTTCAACATATTTGATTTGCCCAGTCCATTAGACAGTGTTGAGTAAATACAACATAATTTCCATAACGTGAGGGGCCCCGCGCATCGTTACCTGATCGCTGGCAATGCCGACTGGCCGTGGGGCGGTGTCACGGCTGGAAGCCTCCCGTCGGCTGCAAAAGTTCTCTCCCTGAGGTTTCCCTTACTGTTGGTCCAGCTCTCCTTCTTCCATAACCTTCCTTTCCTGGGATAGCACATCCATATACCTTCCGCCGCTGGGTGTTCTCGGCAGGGAGTCTTTGTCCGAGAGAGGCCTCTGCAGCTGCGCCGTACTTTGTTCAAGGAATTGATCATCCATCAGCGGCTCTCCCTTGGCTCCAGGACCACCAAGCCCGTCCTCCGGCTTCACATACGGGGGCTGGGCCTCCTTATTCTCGTACATAGACAGTCTCTTCTCCACCACCTCACGGATCATCACTGAAACATCATATGTGCAAAAGTCACTGATTGTTCCTCTTTGAGTCGTGCTAAGGCTGACTTACAGAGGAGCATGAGGCGCTCACCACACCTCAGCCCTTCCCCGAGTCACTTTTACACAGTCGGCACACTTAACTTCTGTGCTGCTTAATGCATGGAATATGAATTACAGTCAATGCCTGTTTTAACAATATCATTTATAAAGTACTGACAGAAGATATTAATTCTGATCAAATTACACAAGAACCAAAAATACTATTGAGGGTACAAATTGGTGCCCTTGTTAATATAATTGAGATAATGAAACTTTCAAAACTAAAACTCTAAAATTTAACATCTTTCTTCTATTTATTCTTACTGATGAAAAATTTCCGAGATGACTTTTTAAAAAAGGTTTTATTAAAAAAAAAAAGATTTTATTTTTTTAAGTAGTCTCTATACTCAATGTGGGGCTCGAACTTAACAATCCCAAGATCTAGGGTCGCATGCTCTACCAAATGAGCTGGCCAGGTGCCCCAGAAGTGATTTTTTTTGTTTTTTTGGTTTTTTTTTGAAAGAGAGAGAGCGCACACTCATGAGTGCGAGGGTGGCAGTGGGGAGAGGAAGAGGGAGAGAGAATCTTAAGCAGGCTCTATGCCCAGTACACAGCCTGATGGAGGCTCCATCTCGTGACCCTGAGATCATGACCTGAGCTGATATCAAGTGTCGAATGCTTAACTGAGTCACCCAGGGGCCCCCAGAAGTGACTTTTACGTAGAATAAAAGAGCTTACTGTCAAGGATTGTTCTTCCCATCATACTGTGTTCCATGGTTTTCTCAACTTCATTCATTAGCCATGGAAGGAATCCTATCTCAATATCTGTAATAAAAAAAGGTTAATTTTATTATAATGAAATTCAATTATTATAATGATTTTTATGAATTATTATAGATAGGAAGAATTAGTGCTTTCTCCCTAATTGTTGAAGATTAATCAACACTGTTTTCTTTCTTTTTTTTTTTTTTTTAAAGATTTTATTTATTTGGCATAGAGAAACACAGCGAGGGAGGGAACACAAGCAGAGGGAATGGTAGCAGGAGAAGCAGGCTTCCTGCTGAGCAGAGAGCCTGATGCGGGGCTGGATCCCAGGACCCTGGGATCATGACCTGAGCCCAAGGCAGACGCTTAACGACTGAACCACCCAGGCGCCCCCATCAACACTGTTTTCTTAATACAAAATGTCAAATAGATTTATACAACATTACTTTTGCCATATTCTCTATGCATGTTCTGGTCCATTTCCTTCCTATTGCCGTAAAAATAGTATTTTCAAAACTATGAGGTCTTCCTTGGAGTCTAGGCCTTTGGAGCTAACTGCACAGGTGCAATCTGACTCGGTGAAGGAGGTAGGGCAGGGGGTTGGGGAGTGGGGAGGATGATGTGGGTCTGGGAGCAGAACTCCAACTCAAATGTGATACAAATCTGGGATGGAACCATGCTGATGAAGAGAAGCCTGAAGCCTGGGGCCTAGGAGAAGCTGACCAAGAGTCAGGGGACAAGGCTCAGAGAGGACTTGAGAAGAAGGCCATCTAGAAATGGGTCAGAATCTAGGTGCTTCCAAATAGTGACACATTTGTTCAAACTGAAATGGAAATCTACTTTATTGTGTGAGCCTTTAAAAAATATGGTCCATCACAATACACATTTTAATGTTTCAAAATAGCTTTTTGGAGGGAGGGTGGCATCTGTTAATTTTCAATGGGGTGACAACAGAGGGTATGTAATTGAGGGTATTACACTCACTACTAGAAATAATTTTTTAATCTGAGGCATGAGCTCATTTTCAAGCTTCTAAATGATCTGTAACGGACTTTTCAGCAATTCAGAGAGGAAAAACAGTTGCCACCTCTGTGACTAAGAGCAGAGGTCTGGCTAGACCCCAGGGCGTTGGCAGGCCATCGTGGAAGGAGCCCTGGATCTGGGGTCAGAGTCCGAGGCCTCACAGCTGCTTGGGAGAAGGCATTTTACTTCTCTCAGCTTCAGTTCTACTTCCAAAGATGGAATTAACCTGCCCTATCAAGCCCTCCCTGCCGTTCAGGGTTACTGGGAGGGTCAAATGTTACCGTGAATGGAAAATACTGCCTAAATGGTAAAGTACAATATAAATGTAAACTAGTAGTTGTGTGTAATCTGACCTCTATGTTGCGTACTGAACTGAATATGTATTCAGTGAAAATTAACATTACTAAACTCTGCCCCACAATACTATTGGCCATTTGAAATAGGACCTGCATACTAAAGCAATGTGCCTTTAAGTACTTTTGAATCTGAGGAAGGAGGGTGAGGAATGGCAACTCTTACCCTTCATTTGGCCAGACTAGCTGAGGGGAGGTCTTGGCGGGGCTGTGGAAAGCTGACAGGTGTGAGTTCTCTAAAGGTAGAGACCAGATCTCCTCATTTTTATCTCCCACACCTACTACAGTGCCTGGGATAGTGGAAACCCCTACTTAAATGAATACATGGGTTTCGCCGCTGCCCCCAAAGTGTTCTGAGTGGAACCGGAAATCAGCTGAGAAAAAGTTAACAACTACTTACGCACTTATTTTACACATATTATGTTCCATACACATTATGACATTTAGCTCCTAAATAATCCTCATTTCACTTGGGAGGAAACTGAAGGTCATATGGCTGATGGATGATGAAACTTGATTGACATCAAGGCTGTATTTCTTCCTACTATCCCATGTTGCTTCTTAGCAAAGACAAACTGCCATCCTACAATCATGATCTTTAGACTGTACCTCTCAGTAATGATACTATTTACTTAAAACAACTATAATTGACTTTAAAGATTTGTTTTATAAGGATAGATTCTAGTTCAACATAAACATGGGCGTGGGATTACTTGGAAGTGTTAGGAGGATGCCTACTTAGGAGTGTTAGGAGGAGGTGATAGGGGGTAGTGTTAGGAGTGACCCTGCCACACCTCGGGGAACCGACCTCTTTCAACGGGATCGTAGAAGTAGCCGCCGTCCCTGAGGCTGCTGAACACGGACGGGAGGAGGTCCGCCAGGTAGCGCTGGGCGAACACTCGAGCGGCCACTTTCTGTGAGGTCTCGTTTTGCTTGTAGACCACCTCCCACTGCTGCTGCTTACGCCGCTCCTGCGCATAAAGAACACAGCCGCGCAGTTACTTAGCTGTCACGTCCTCCCCCAACGCCGAATCTAGGGAGTGGAAGAATCTGGATGCATATTTGTATCAAAAAATGGACAGCAAGGAATCTATGAATGGTTCAGAATTTTCATTCAAGATTTTAATGAATTTCCACAGCTACTGGGTAATGATTTCAAAAAAGTGATGGAGCTTAAGGTAAGATTTATCTCCTGGTCCATTTTTAAGTAAGATCATTTGAAGATGTACATGTTTGACTATATGGATAATATCAAAGAATAATAGTTGTACGTATTCGTTATTTGCATTATTGTACATTATTATTAATATGAAAATTATAGTTGCTCAGACATCTTCAGTTAAAGAACCTGGATTAGTGAGTTGTCTCATTTGTAAGCCTCTCTGAATTCATAGAGCTCTGAAAATGATAAACCTCCCTTTGGTTGTTGTTGCTTCTTGTAGACCACATGATATCTATAAAGCTAATGAACCGTCTCCTCTACTCCCATGTGCAAGTAGGAGCATTAATATAGTTTCTTATGAAGTCTATTTTCAGAGTTTAAGCAGATATAAATCTAGATGATTTGTATTCATTATTTTCATAGTATATTTCCTAATAGTAAATAAACAAGTACGTGTCCTTTGATAAAGATTTCCCTGATTATGTCAACAAAGCTAATTTTGCCACTGTTCATTTCACATTTGGAAACAAATAGTCTTGTATTTGCATAATCTCTACCATAAGCCTTATGCCCTTTACACAATTAATTATTCATTGTGGAGAAAAATTGAAAGTCCATTTGATTAGGCATTGAGTAGAATACACCAACAACTAAGCTATTCTGTGCCATAAATTAGACTCTGGGAGATTATTTGAACTCTTTTAGGTATTCAGGCACTCCTATATATTTTATCTATTCAGTGTCCAACATAGGGCAACAATTATTGCCAGACCCAGAAAGACTCTTAAAGATCACTGAGCCTAGTGTTTCCTAACTGAAGGTTATTGGCATATTTTACTTATTTATTTTTTATTTTTTTTTTAAGATTTTATTTATTCATCTGACAGAGAGAGACAATGAGAGGAGGAATACAAGCAGGGGGAGAGGCGGAGGGAGGGAGAAGCAGGCTCTCCACTGAGCAGGGAGCCCAATGTGGGGCTTGATCCCAGGATCCTGGGATCATGACCTGAGCCAAAGGCAGACATTAACCGACTGAGTCATCGAGGCACCCCTATTGGCATATTTAAAAAACTAGATTCTAAAACTTGTCTTACTAAAAGTTCTAAAAACCTGTAATGTAAAATATCCTACAAAGAAGCTCTGGACAATCCCTGGGGTACAGGAAAGGGCCTGGCCACTGAGAAAAAGATCCAGAATTCTATCTAGATCCTTTGCATCTTCATGCCACCTATCCTCAATAGACTCCACTTTTCTCTTCCATTTTTGGCCACTGATGTATGGCAAACCAATATATTTCCTTCCCTAGGAATCTTGACATTTAAGAGTGCCTTTCAGTTGGGACTATGTAATTTATTACATTTAGAAACTTTGGGAAACTCTGTTTAGGTAAATTTATGTAAGTGGGTATTTAAAGAATGTGATTCTGTGCATGAAAGACCGGTAATCTACAAAAGAGGAGATAACTGAGGGACAAACTTTTTTCTAACGTATTTGCAAAGATTTTTAGCTTCACGACATACCACATGTGATACAGAACATAATCTGTTAAATAGCCAAAGACTGTCTATGAAAGAAAACTAGAATGCTATACTTTTTCTTCTCTGTGTCGTCTTTCTTGCTCTTCAAGTCGCTGGACTTCAGCTAGTTCAATGTTGCGTAACTCTTCATACTCATGCTGACTGGCCCTCAGGTTAGCCAACTCTTCCTCTTCCATGATTTCCAGAAGAGACTGCTCAATGGTCTTTCCCACCAGAACTTCTAACATTGGTTTTACTTCAAGATCAAAGTCAAAGAGCTTAAACACACAAGACAAAGCAAGTTTAAAATTTTAATCATAAACCAAAGGCTCAAAGAAAAAATACCCAGAAACTAGGTAATGACAGGGTTCTATTTGTTGAGGATCTTCTGTGTGTCAGACACTGTGATGGTGCTTTACTTAGGGTTTCCAAAACTTACAATGGTCCAGCAGGGCACACAGAATAGCAGTCAAAAATTATAGAAAGACTTAGGTACTCATCAAAATGAACCCTGTTCCTCAACAGTTTTAGGATCAAACTCTGAAACCCAAAGGAAATACCCTTAAATTTCTTAATTTTTGCCCTTTCTATTAGATTTTCACTAGTTTTCACTAACGATTTGAAGAACTAAGGAACTAAGGAACAAGAATAATGGGCATTTTGGTGATTCTTCTCTAGGATTTAGAGGCAAATATACCCTTCTATGTCGTTTGTGAAGACTGACTTTACTTCTCAATTTCAATGGTAGTTCTTTCAAGTAAGTCTTAAATCTCACTTAAGTCATTATGCACATAAGTAATACCTTCTCTTCAATTTCATAAACTGGTCTATTTATGCATTCTACAGTGATATGAAAATGTAACTATTTTAGGATTTTTTTTCTAACATAGAGTTTCTTCACGAAAACTATATAACTTAAAAGCAACTAATAGGGGACCTCTTATACCAGAGATAGTATTTTTCTTTATTTGGTACAAATTTACCTCGTATCCCTATATTAAGTATACAAACACACAAAAATCAAGGTGCAGATATTCTAAAAATATTTCTAATGCTTTTTATTTCTGATCAGCAAAGAGGGGAAATCAGAACATGGTAATTCAGAATAAAGCTTCTATAGGTACATTTGGAAAGAAATCCATTAAGTAGCATCTTTCTGATTATGAAGCAGTTTGTAAGCTTTTAACTAAATCTAACTTTACCTATTTAGAAAGATGATAGAGGGAAGTCCAAATAATGTACTATACCTCTCCTTCTAGTATTTGGGTGGCCACATCTTTGCCAGTTTTGGCAGGAATAAAGAGAGGTGTTGGTGGTCTGTCCAAAAATGCATCTGTTTGGCATTCCATATCAACTTCTATTATGCGGTCAGCAATTTCTTCAAGGTATATTTCTAAGAGAATACCATATACATTGAGTTTGAAATTCTGGTCTATTTCAAGCATATATGTGTATTGAAACTTTAGCTCCTTCAAAACAACTAAATGGATCAGAAAAGAAGTGTTCAAGTGTGGGATTCAATTCACACCTTGTACTAAGCAGTTTGATGTATTCGGAAGAACACAGAGTCAGTCAGGCAAGGGCATTTATGGAATGTTGAGAAAGCACTGAGCTTTGTACTTGAAAATGGAACTAAAGGAGAACATGAAGCCTAGATGTATGTAAGATGCAAAGTATGATTGGGGACAGAAAGTTAATAATCCATCCATATAACTGAGTTTTAAGATAGTAATTGTATAAAGATTTCAAAATTCCTGGATATTTTAAAACTTAGGCACCATGTCACTATGTTATTTGATGTTCCCTCCAGGCTATAGATTATAAACAGACACATGAAAACAAATTTCACCTTAGGAATAATTTATGTGAGGCAAGGGCAGTGGGGTATCATGCAAAGCACATAAGAACTGGAGTCAGATGTTGAACATAGGACCTAGTCAAGTTACATCTTCTTAGAGCCTTAGTTTCTCTATCTGTAAAAGGGATCATAATTATTCATTGCAAGGAGTCTTTAATAATAAAGGAGATACTCTGGTAGAGGACAGGAATAGTCTCTGAGATATAGGAAAACTCAATACAAGGTGGCCGTTACTGTATCACTTAATATTTTGATGGTCTAAAGAAACACTAAAATTTAGCTCTTGTAGAATTAGAGCTACATTGGCTAATTACAGACATATACGCATTCTAGACTTGGCCTCAAGGTAGGAGGAAAAGGACTAAAATAGTCACTTCCTTTTGTCCTAACTACCCAGCAATAACTGATAAGACCACTCATCATCTTGGCAAGATGCAAGGTGAATCTGGAATAGTTACATCAGTCTAAGGAAAACACCACGTGCTGTCTGATTATCAAGATTCTGACAACAACACAGCTCAACCCTAGAGGTCCAGGCAAGCCTCCCTAGCTGAGAACAGCCAGATGAGTAGGAAAGCCTGGCATTGGCCCAGCAGAGCCCATGTAGCCTTGGGGAATGTGTGCAGTGAAAGGATAATAAAAGGAGAGAACAGAAAAGGGTGTGGGGAGAGAGGTAGAAGACTCAAGTTTGGTTGAGTTCACACCTCTCAAAAGATAAATAAAATGCCAAAGTAGAACTACATTGCCCCCTTCTCCTGTAGGTCCAGCAGTGATTCATGTTGGGATATAAGAGGAAAAGGGAGAAATAATCCCAGCTTGAGAAAAAAGTATGTGAAAAGGGCTAAGAGAGAATTAATTTGGTCATAAATTTCTTTTTTAACCTTATCTCATACTTCTAGCTAGAACCAATATAATAAAATATAGTCTATGGATTTATTTAATAAACACATTCCTCCTACCATGTGACTGGGGGGCAGTACTGCATAGAATAATGGATACGTAAGCAATAAAAAAGTCAAATAAAAAATGAGCTGACTTAGAAAATTGAGCAACGCCAGGAACCATGATGCCAGTGGCATGGTCACGTACCTGTTTGCACATCCACATGCTTTCTGCCTTCCACGGGTTCGGGAGTTCGTGGTCTGAGCTGTTCTTGGGCTCGTTTTCTGGCAAGAGCCCTCCTCTTAGCCTGTTGCTGTCTCTGAACCTCTAGAGGATCAGGCTGCCCAGGCTGAGTGACAGAAAAGGCTTCTAAAAATTTAGAAGATATTTCTCAAAGCATACAGAACTGCCATTCCAGAAATAAGAGCATCTGTCATCTAATGCTTCTTGATTATCAGTGACTTCATAATTAAAATTCTGTTTGAAAGGGGGTGCCTGGGTGGCTTAGTGGGTTAAAGCCTCTGCCTTCGGCTCAGGTCATGATCTCAGGGTCCTGGGATGGAGCCCCGCATCGGGCTCTCTGCTCAGCAGGGATCCTGCTTCCTCCTCTCTCTGCCTGCCTCTCTGCCTACTTGTGATCTCTCTCTCTCTAATAAATAAATAAGATCTTTAAAATAAAATAAAATAAAATTCTTTTTGAACTTTGTCAGGTAATTATGAAATTATCTGATGAAGCATGTATGACTGTTGACTAGAATAAACAGCTGCAGAATCCTATCTAATAAATTGTTTTTCCTCATTCAAGCATTTTTACCATGAATTCCTTGGATGCCTACTAACCAAGTATACTGTAGAATCATTTGGTGACAATACATTTTAATGTGTAGTTAAGGAATTGAAAAGCACTAGGATTTAAAAAAAAAATCTGAGTTCACTTAAAAAAATTCCTTAACAAATATATAAGGTCACAAAGGAAATATTCTCAGTCCAAACAAAGCCTGTCCCAGTGTACAAAATAATAGCTGATTAAAGGTTAAAAAATATAATTATTTACAGTAGAGTTCTGCAATACTTAGAGGTCCTTGATTTCATATCTGTATCTCATTCTGTGGTCATTTCCTGTAGCTAAGCTATCTTA
>JAQQSY010000122.1:0-42765 GCA_028646535.1 Procyon lotor
GTCTCCGGAGCTGCCTCCCGTGGGGTCCCCGCTTGAAGTGCGGCAGCCCTATATGGACTGTATGTCTCAGTTCCTATAGTCCAAGGTAGGCCTATGCGGCGTTGTGCGGTTCCTTCTCTGCCATGGGCTTCTCCACCCCAATACCTGGGAGCTCTGCCACACTCGGGCTCCCCTGGTCCCTCGGTGACCCCACGGGTCCTGAAACCACACTGTTCCCACGAGGGCTGATCCCCTGGTTAGCCTCTGTAGCGATGTCCCTCAGCGGAGCAGACTAGAAGTTCCGGATTTTGTGCTCCGCGGCTCTGCGGCTGCTGGGAGCTGGCCCCTCCCCCCGGGGTCTCTCTTCCTGTCACTTTAAATTCACTTTTTCCACACGTCCTACCTTTCTGAAAGTGGCCGATTTTCTGCTCCTAGAATTGCTGTTCTTATTCTCTTCTCTCTCCTGTTGTGTTTGCCGGCTTTTAGAGTGGTTTTCTGCCTCTTGAGCTGGACTTCTGGGACCCAGTGCGCTCTGTGCCTCCTACACCTCCGCCATCTTGCCTCGACCTGTTTTTGACTTTTGACAGTTTAGTTATGTGTCTCAATGTAGCCCACTTTGGGTTTAACCTAGTTGGGATCCTTTGAGCCTCATGGATCTGGATGTCCATTTCCTTCCCCAGGGTCAGGAAGTTTTCAACTATTATTGCTTTAAATATAATTTCTATTTCCTTTTCTTCTTCAGAATTTCCCATAATGTGAATTTTTCTTTTCATTGTGTCCTATGATTCCCATAGGCTTTCTTCACTCTTTTCATTTTTTTTTTTTCCTTTTTGCTTCTCTGACTGGGTAATTTCCAATATCTTATCCTCCAGGTCACTGATTAGTTCTTCTTCATGGTTGAATCTACTTGTGAAACTCTTCATTGAATTCTTCAGGTCAGTTATATTTTTCAACTCTAGGATCTCCCTTTTTTCCTTCCTTCCTTTCATCCTTTTTCTTCCTTCCTTCCTTCCTTCCTTTATGGTTGCTGTTTCCTTGTCAAATTTCTTGTTCTTCTCATGCATTGTTTTCCTAGTTTCATTTAATTTTTTATGCTTTCTTATAGTTCATTAAACTTCTTTAAGAAGGTTATTTTGAACATTTTGTTTGATAGTTCAAAATATCCATTTCTTTAGTGTCAGTTATTGGAGCTTAATTAGTTTCCTTTGGTGGTGTCATATTTATCTGATTTTTTATGATCCTTGGATTCCTTACATTGGTTTCAGCTCATTTGAATAATGGTGCTCCTCTTCCAGACTTTACAAGTTTGCTGTGGCAGAGATCTTTCTTTATCAGTCAGCTAAGTTTGGGTTTCTGGGTGAGTATGCTGGTAATGTTTTGGGCATGTGGGGTCTGCTATTACCATCTATTTTTAGGAAACTACTTGAGCTCTGAGGATGGGAATGGAAGGGTGGGTTATACCACTGGCTGAGACCAGCTAGATAGGACTGCTGGCTTGGTTTCCTACCCAAGTGAGGCTGTTAGATTGGCTCCAGGGTTGCCTGAATTCACTGGTCAGGTTTACCAGGTGGTTGGGATTGGGTACTACATTTAGTAGCAGATAAGGCTATGAATCAGCTCCCCTGTCCAGTCAGGGCAGCAGGTCAGAACTCATGGCCTGTATAGGTCATTTTGGGACCTTAATCAGGCCTGAGTGTGCATTCAATTTCCTGGTCATATGAGACCACTGGTTTTGCTCACTGGTTATGTTCTGGATGAACATACTAAAGGCTGCAATCAGCAGGGCTACAAATTAGATCCCTTTCCTGGATGCAGCAGCAGAAAGAGCTCTAAAACTGCCAAGTTCTTTATTTTCTTAACTCAAGCTGACCTGCACCCCAAGTTCCCTGGCCATGTAGGGCCACTGGCTTCTCTCTGCACTCTTGGTTCTGTCTGCTCTTCTCTTGGCTTGCATGCTCCTGTGATGCACCACTTTCAGGTGTTTTTTGCCAGCCCTTCTGGTCACATGGGGCTGGAAGATACTCTCCATAGTCAGTAGTATTATGTCTCATCTTCCTTGATTGTGCAAGAGGGGTAGGGGCTGCTCTAGGCTACTTTCAGTTTGGCTATGGATTAATCTCTCTGCCTATGTACAGCAGGGACGTCTCCATATCCAGTAATGGCTTTGGTTTGGGATGATCAGCCCTGTCCATTTGCTTCTCAGCTCAAGTGCTATTGGGCTACACAGCTTCTAAAAGTTGTTGCCAGCCATTCTGGTCAGGAGGAGGGCTGGAAGGCATTCTCTACAGTGGGTGGGGCTGTGACTCAGATTTCTTCTTGGGTGTAGCCAATCTGGACTCTAGGGTTGGTATAACTTCTCATTTGAGGATCTGATACAGGTGGATCTGCACCTCACTGACTTCTCTGGTCAAAATGTGCCCCTAGTTTGGTTCTACACATGAGCCAAGCTGCTGGCTGGGATTACTATTTGGGCACTGTGGATAGGAATTCAGTCCACCAACATCTGTGTGCTGGCTCTTACAAACCCCTCCTCCTGTTTCTGTCACTCAGATAGATTCCCAGGGGCTATCTCCCCTGTAATCCCTGCAGTGTGAGATCAGAGGAGGGGTTCCTACAAAGTGACCCACAATACTGGGGAAGACTTGTTGTCTTCCCAGGTTTTTTCCCACTGGAGGAACTAGACTTCTCCGTATGGTGCTGTGCTATCCTGGGGAAGGGGCCATGTAGTCAATATGTAGCCACCTCTAATTTCATGCAGTCTGTCTTCTTGGTCTTTGAGGTGCAAGGGGGTGCTTGAGCCTCATCCCTGTGCTGTACGATTCTTTTAGCGGTGTCTTATTCTTGAATAGATATTAGCTGTTCTTCTTGTGAAGAAGAGTAAAGTAAGAAATGATCTATGCCGCCATCTTGGTGATGTCACTCAATTAAATATTTATTTTTTATTTATTTTTATTTTTTTAAAGATTTTTATTTATTTGACAGCGAGAAACACAGCGAGAGAGGGAACACAAGCAGAGGGAATGGTAGCGGGAGAAGCAGGCTCCCTGCCACGCAGAGAGCCCAATGCGGGGCTCGATCCCAGGACCCTGGGATCTGACCTGGGCCGAAGGCAGATGCTTAACGACTGAGCCACCCAGGCGCCCCCAATTAAATATTTTTTAATGGATCTTTAGAGTTAGTGGAATAATTGTTACATTTCTAATCAATGAATTCAACAAATATTTAGTGGCCACCAGTTTGTATCATAAAATGTAGCATCCAGGAGTGTTTCAATAAATATCAATAAATATGTTGATCATACATCAAGTAAAATTCTTGAAAATTTAAGTTCAGAATTAACTGACTTAGTTTATAATAAAGAAATTATTTATCTCTGAAATAACTTTAAGTTATTTTATCAAAAACCAACTGAGACAACAGAGATAATAAGTCAGTGGAATCACCCCACTGTTTGATTTACGTATTAAATCTCCTCAACCACATTCTTAACTCTACTGAATGCATTTCCCTATAACTGTATGTCATTCAGAACTAAAGTCTATTATACCAGAGCATAAGCTGATTTCCTCAAAAATAAGCAAGAGAAGTTAACTATTATTTGCTTGAAGGAGGAAAGTGATAGCTCGAAAATCCCAAAGTATCTGGAGATTCAACAACACACCTCTAAATAACACACGTGTCAAAGATGAAGTCTCCAGAGATTGTGACAAATATTTTGAACTAAATGAAAGTGGAAATACAGCTTATCAATGCTTGTGGGACACAGCAAAAATAGTGCCAAGAGGAAAACTGATAGGACTGAACAGATACATTAGAAAAGAAGAAAGATCTAAAATTAGTAACAAAAGTTTCTACCTTAGGAAATTAGACAAAGAAGAGTAATGTAAATTTAAAGCAAGCAGAAGGGAAAAGAAACCCCACAATTTAGGGCAGAAATGAATGAAATTGAAAACAGGAAATCAACAGAGAAAATCATCCAAATCAAAAGCTGATTCCTTGAGAAAATCAGTGTTTTAGTTTCCCAGGGCTGCCATAACAAATTACCATGAATTGGTGGCTTAAAAAAAACCCAGAAATTTATTCCCATATTCCGGAGACCAGAAGTTTGATATCGAGATGTTAGCAGGACCACACTCTCTCCAGAGGCGCTAGGGAAATTTCTTCCCTTGCCTGTTCCAGCTTCTGGCGGCTGTATTTCTTTGCTTGTGGCTATATCACTCCAATCTCTTCACAGGGCTTTCTCTTCTGCCTGTCTCTCACAAAACTCCCTCTGCCACTCTCTGATAAACAGACATGTGATCGTATTTAGGACCACCTTGATAATCCAGAATAAGCTACCCCTTCCAAGTTCCTTCACTCAATCACATCAAAAATTGTTAAAGTAACAATTGTTATGACAAGAAAAGGAAATAAAAGGTATATAGATCAGGAAGTAAATAAAATTGTATTCATTTAGAGATGACATGATTATCTATGTAAAAATATCTCAAACACTTAACAAAAACAAAACAAACCAAATAAAACCCAAAAAAACAAAAAAAATAACCCTCCCCCCCAAAACTCCTGGAACTAAAGAGTGAGGGTGTAGGGTTACAGGTTAATATAAAGTCAACTGCTTTCCTACAGCAGCAGTGAACAATTTCACTTTAAAATTAAAATACAATACCATCCCTCTCCCCAGTAAAATATTTTAGGTATAAATCCAACGAAGTATGCACAGGATCTATATGAGGAAAATGCTGATGAAAGAAATCAAAGACAGTCTAAACAAATGGAAAAATACTCCATGTACATGGATAAAAAGACTCAAAATTGTTAAGATGTTAATTCTTGCCAACTTGATCTATAGATTCAATGAAATTCCAATCAAAATCCTAGCAAATTATTTTGTAGATATTGACAAACTGATGCTAAAGCTTATATGGAGAGACAAAAAATCCAGAACAGTCAAGTCAACATAGGAGAACAAAGTCAGAGGACTGACTCTACCTAAATGCAAGACTTAATATAAAGTTGCAGCAATTAAGACAGCATTATATTGGTAAAAGAACAGACAACTAGATCAAAGGAAGAGAACAGAGAATCCTGAAATAGATCCACACAAATAAAGTCAACTGATCTTTGACAAAGGAGCAAAAGGCAATTCAATGGAAAACGGAGAGCTTGTTTTTTTTCAACAAATGGCACTGGAACTGGATGTCCACATGAGAAAAAAGTGAATCTAGGGAGAGAATTTTCACCCTTCACAGAAAATAACTAAAAATGGATGATAGGCTTAAGAGTAAAACACAAAATATAATTTCTAGAAGATAACAGAAAAAAACTGAGTTGACCTTGGGCTTGGTAATGAATTATTAGATATAATACCAAAAACATGATCCATGGGGACACGTGGATAGCTCAGTTATTAAGCATCTGCCTTCAGCTCAGGTCATGATCCCAGGGTCCTGGGATCTGGGACTGAGTCCTGTATCAGGCTCCTTGCTCAGTGGGGAGCCTGCTTCTCCTTCTGCCTGTGGCTCCCCCTGCTTGTGTGCACTCTCTCTCTCTGACAAATAAATAAAATCTTAAATAATTATAATAAGTTAAAAAAAAGATCCATGAAAAAAGTAGATGTTAGACCTTATTAAAGTTAAAAACTTGTGTAATGTAAGACACACTATTAAAAGAATGAAAAGATAATCCATAGATTGAGAGAAAATCTTTGCAAACACGTTGTCTGATAAAGGACTAGTATGCAAAATACACAAAGAACACTTAAAACTCAACAATAAAGAAATAGACCACTCAATTAAAAAATGGACAAAAGTTCCAAATAGCTATCTCACCAAAGAAGAAATACAGATGGTAAGTAAACACATAAAAAGATGCTCAACATCATGAAACATCAGAGATTTGCAGATTAAAACAATGAGATACAACTATACACACACTGGAATGGTTAAATCCAAAAAAAGTAACAACACCAAATTCTGATGCATATACAGAGCAGCAGAAATTCTCATTCATTGCTGGTGGAAATGCAAAATGATAGAACCACTCTGAAAGACAATTTGGCAGGTTCTTACAAACCTAAACATAATTTTACCATTTGGTCCAGTGATTGTGCTCATAAGTATTTACCGTATAGGAATGAAAACCCATGTCTACACAAAAACCTGCATATAAATGTTTATAGATTTACATATAATTTCCCAAACTGGAAGCAACCAAGATTTTTTCAATAGATGAATATATAAGTAAAACTGTGGTACATTCAGATAATGGAATACTATTTATTGATAAAAAAAATGAGCTATCAAGCCATAAAAATATATGGTGGAACCTTAAATGTGTATTATGTGGTGAGAGAAACTAGTCTAAAAGAAGCCAGTCTGGAAGACTATATGCTGTATGGTTCCAACTGTATGACATTATAGAAAAAGCAAAAACTACAGAGACAATAAAAAGATCGGTAGTTTCCAAGGGTCCAGAGGGAGTTGGACAGGGGTGAAAAGACAAAGCCCTTGGGTTTTTATAAGTGCTGTGAGACTATTCTGTATGATACTGTAACAGTAAACACATGACATTTTGCATTTTTCAAAACCCATAGAACCTTACAACACAAAAAGTGAAACTTAATGTAAACTATGGACTAGGTAATAACAATGTACTGATATAGTGTCATTTATTTTATTTTATTTTATTTATTTGACAGAGAGAAACACAGCGAGAGAGAGAACACAAGCAGAGGGAATGGTAGCGGGAGAAGCAGGCTTCCTGCCGAGCAGAGAGCCTGATGCGGGGCTCGATCCCAGGACCCTGGGATCATGACCTGGGCCGAAGGCAGATGCTTAATGACTGAGCCACCCAGGCACCCCTATAGTGTCATTAATCATAACAAATGTGCCACACCAATACAAGACATTAATACTGGGGAATCTGTGTGTGTGTGTGTGTATGTGTGTGTAAGGAGGTATATGGAAACTCTACTATTTACTCAATTTTATTGTAAATCTAAACTGTCTTAATAAATAAGTCTATTAATTACCCCCCCACACACATACCCAACATACACATACAATAGGAATGAACAGGCTAAGATTGGTTCAGTAGGAATCAAAAGTGACATGAGATCCAAAGAAACAAGGCAAACATATCCAGCAATGATATAGTGTCCATATCAGACCTAATCACACCTGAATTTGGCTATGTCTGTAATACTTTATAAGTGAAAAATTAAAGCACCTCCATGGGAGGGCTTATCAGGTAGGGTAAACCTTACCTATAATCAGGTATCATTATATTTACGTAGTTGCTAGATAATACCTGTTAAAAATGGCATAGAAGAAATATTTGCATAATGCTGAAGGTTGGATTCAATTATCTTTAGATAGAAGTGATCTTGCAATGCTGAGGCCTAGTTAAATGCCAGATATTACTTGTCATCCTAATTCTACTGAGATGGGGTATTTCATCTAAGAACAGTCAAAAAGGAAGAATATTGGGGCACCTGGGTGGCTCAGTCATTAAGCATCTGCCTTCGGCTCAAGTCATGATCCCAGAGTTCTGGGATTGAGTCCCGCATCGGGCTCCCTGCTCTGCGGGAAGCCTGCTTCTCCCACTACCACTCCTTCTGCTTGTGTTTCTCTCTGTCAAATAAATAAAATCTTTTTTTTTTTTAAAAAAAGGAAGAATATTATCTACATAAGGATCAGTTCTGGAGAAAAAGGTTTTTGAGGACCTTTGCACATACTCTGCCTCACCAGTTTCTTAGTAAATGGCTGAGAAGTTTGCTCAGCTATTGAGAATTATGTCCCATACCATCTGTACAAATAAATGATTTTCCTAAAAATGTAAGAACAGCGAATAACCAACTGTTCTTAAATAGGATAAATATTTTTCAATTTTATTAATGATCCTAATTAACCCTCTTTTAAAAAGTTAGGGCCTATTAAGCTTATAGTTTTATTTTACATTATATAATACCACTTAGGAGATGGACTAATGCTGATCCCAGATATAAGGTCTAAATAAACTCACTTCACAAGACTACTGCAAATGCACACTGCTTGATACACAGCTGCTGCTGAATAGCTATTTGGTTAGATAAAGTACTGAATGGAGGGTTCAGTCAGAATACGCATACTGAAAGCATGTGCTTTGTTTTACTTATGGGAGGGGGCGTACTGTGACGCCCCGGGCACTGCTTCTCATCCTCCCGTAAATGAATGACTACTGGGTGCTGGGCACTTGGCTAGAACTAGAGTGGGGACTAAACACACTTGTCAAATTATTACAGATACTGTAAAGGAAGGGATGGGACATTTCAGTTGAAATGTGAAGCTAAGAGTAGGTATTAATTAGAAGGGCAGAGGGAGAATTTCAGGTGCAGGGAAGAACACACACAAAGGTCTTATAAGAGAAAGGAGGCTTCCCCCCCCCCCCCCCCCCCCCCCCCCCCCCCCCCCCCCCCCCCGCCGCCTACCTCTCTGCCTACTTGTGATCTCTCTCTCTCTGTCAAATAAACAAATAAAATTAAAAAGAGAGAGAGAGAGAGAGAAAGGATGGCTCGGGAGCCGGAGGAAGCCCAGTTCTGCTAGCATTCATGTTCCAAGACCAGTGAAAAAGTCTTTGGGACCTGATCATATTGGGCCTTTTTGGTCTTTGTCCTAAGAACAATTGTAAGTTGTTCTGAGGGACTTTAAAGAGAGGGCAAGAAGATCTGCCTTTTAAAAAAACTGCTCGGGCTAGGGGGTGTTTTTGTGTGTCTCTATTACGTGATAGGACAAACAGCCTCTAACAGGTAAGAATCACCTTGCTCCCTGTCCAACTGGGCCAGCTCTGGAATTTCAAGAAAACATGGAACCACACTAAGACTCAAAATCTAGGATATACAATAAAGTTTTAGGACTCACCGTATTTACTTGGGCCGGATATGATACCTATGAAGACTTTTTTGTTTTATTTTCTACTAAGAGATTTTTTTTTTTAAGATGTATTGATTTATTTGAGAGAGCAAGAGTGAGTGTGAGCAGGGGGAGGGGCAAAGGGAGAGGGAGAGAATCTTAAGCAAACTCCCCATTGAGTGGGGAACTCGATAGCAGGCTGATCTCAGACCCTGAGATCATGACCTCAGTTGAAATCAAGAGTTGGATGCTTAACTGACTGAGCCACCCAGGCACCCTTCTACTAATTCTAACTCACTATGTTCTAAAGATCGATCGATCGATCTATCTATCTATCTATCTATCTATCTATCTATCTATCTATCTAAGATTTTTATTTACTTGACAGAGAGAGAGAGAGATCACAAGTAGGCAGAGAGGCAGGTGGGGGGAGAGGCTCCCTGCTGAGCAGAGAGCCCAATGTGGGGCTCGATCCTGAGATCATGACTCAAGCTGAAGGGAGAGGCCCAACCCACTGAGCTGCCCAGGCACCTACATTCTAAAGATATTAAGTCTGGTCTAAAATACAGGATTTCTCTTGGACCTAGTTAGTAATTATTTCATTTAGAATTAAATTATCTGTACTTGCTGTCAGCACCTTCTCAACTTCTCTTCAAAGCTCTGCAGTCTGCTTTGTCTAAAACTGCTTCAACAATCTTATTAAAAGTAAAAGGTACTTTTCAATCTTTGTCTTATTTTACCTATCTGAAGCCAATTCTTCCTGGAAATGCTTTCCATGAAAATACAGTTCTGCTGTTCTGCTTCAACAAAAGTATTTCCTGATGCTTCTCAATCTCCTTTGGGGGCTTCTCTTCCTCTACCAAACACTTAATTGGGTGTCTTCTTTTCCTAGTCAACCCCTTGATTTCAATCCACTGCTATAGCTTCACTTAATTGTCTATATAGTTTCTTTATAGCTTAGGTTTCTATCATGAGCACCAGATCTCCAATAACCACCAGTATAGAGACCCTCACTTGACCATCTTTCAAATATCTACAACTCAGTATGTCTAAAACTGAACTCATAATCTCATGTTATGCCCTCTCCAAATCAGCCCTTTCTTTCCCTCCCTCCGCCCTGGATACCATTGTCTACTCAGTGTTCAAGCCCAAACCCTACACATCATCTTTGACATCTATCTCTCTCACCCTAAGATTTAATCGATCCTTTTGGCTTAAACTTAAAATCTCCCTTGGAGCTTTCTCCTTTCTAGCCCCATTATCATTATCTTAATTAAGAGTGCCTTCTATTATTTTCTTAAGTAGATTACTGCAAGTCTTTTCACTTGTTCTTTGCCATGAGTGAGTTTTCTAAAGCACAAATTCCTTAAATATCTTTCATAAAGCTCTTCTTCATGGCTCTCTTTCTAGCTCATCTCTCTTTATTAACATATTTATCTCTATGCTGCAGCCAGGATGAACAACTTCCACATTCCCTAGAACACTGACCCCATCTTCTTTTACTTAACTAGCTCCCATTCATCCTTTAGATCTCAGCTTGGAGTGAGTTTCTCCAGGAAATCAGACTTATCTAGATTAGATGGTCCTCTCATGTGCTCCCACAATATTCTGACCTCTCAACTGGACAGATGTTAAGCAATTGCTCTTGTTTCACCATTCGATCTCTAGTGTCTAGGAAAGGCTTTAATAAATATTTGTGGAATTGATTAATTAGCAGTTCCTTAGTCCTGCTTCATGTGGCTCTTAACTTTTTTCTCTTATAATGGCTGACTAGAGCTTTTGAGATTGGTATGTACCCTGAAGAATATAAGCTATGGATATCTAGTACTGGTCTGTAGTTAACCAATGTGGCTTGCAGATTGAGTGCTTTGTGAACACTAAGAGCAATAAAAAGCCTGGGATTTAAAAAGGAAATGAAGGAAAGAAAAGCAAGCAAAAATAACTTTGTTAAGTTATTCTACTCTGAAGGGGGATTTTAAATGGACTCTCATTAGCATAGCATCATTGTGGATTTCAGCAGTTTTCCTGGAATACTAGGAATGAGTGCTACTGGAGGCCCCCCTGGTGGCTGAGTGAACATTTTCTTACAGTGAAATAATCCTTGAAAGGAGTCATTCATTCAATAAGTATTTATTGAGCAACTATATTTATACAGAGTCAAGCACACAGTAAATGCTTGGGGATCCAACACTCACCAAACCAGACAGAATGTCTAATCTTACCGAGGTTTGGCTCACCATTTTATCTTTACTGCCCAGAATAAGTGCTTAATAAATATGTGAATAAATGAATTAAGGTTTCTTAAGGCCTGCTCCTAGTCTGAACATTCTGTACTCCTTACAACTTGCTGGCCTTCCCTTCAAAGGTGGTGTTGCATGGCAGACCTGTAAATAAGGAGGAAGGAGGGCCATGACACCATTCTCCTGGGGATAACCTCTACATTTCCCCTTTTTTATTACTCTCATTTTAAAATCATTTTACCATAATTTAGTGTCATCGACAATAAATGTTAGTTTGTGAAATGTAGAGCAGTTCTCTTTATAGTAACAGAGTTACGAGAAACAATCTTTTATCATAATTTTATTGATGATTTGTCTATGGTTAATTCTAGGGAAATTTAGTCACACGTGCCAGGATAATTCCTTAATTTTAGCAAAGTATACATGAGCTTCTATACGTTTTACTGGAAAAGAAATCCGTTTGTTATTTATCTTGTTATTTGTTTTAGCAGTTTCTCTGTACGATATGTGAAAATGGAAAACCTGAATAAAATCAGTGCAAGCTTCTATCAGACCACTTTATCTACATGTTTTAGGGATTATAGAGATAAAAATAAGGCTGTCTCTTTAAGAGCTCAAGTACTCAGTGAAGCATTCATTCAGCTTTCTTCAAAAGAGAATACCTGGTCTATCAGCAGTCTGATAACACTAAAACACGCCTTACACCACATATATAGGCATCAGAATTCTTTTTAAAAAATGTAGCTAATAATCAGGATGAAAGTCATTTACTTCTGTTTTGGTCTCCAGGGAATATTGTTTACTTTGCTTTAAAATTTATGTGAATCATTTTGGTTATATGCCTTTTTTAATTAGCTGCAAGGAAGCAATCACTGGGGAGAAAGCGGAAATCAATTCTGATCCGATATTGATAGCTACTGTGCTGTAAACTGTGTGTCCTTTCTAATTAAATGTAAACATGTTCAGTTCTAAAGTCCAGCAGCAATGACAACAGTCACTAGGAAAGATTGCCTAAGTACTGCTCAACTGATTTGCCTGGCCTTTCTTTCTTTCCTAGTTGTGCTTGTGCAATCATTGCTGGGGTGAATGCTGGCTGTAACTGACTTTTTTTTAGGTCATCTTCAGAGAAAAGATCTGACAAGAATGTAGAGTGCTCTGTAATACCTAAAGTTACTTATTAACTATGTCCTTCTGATAACTAATCAATGGCATTGCAGAGAGTCAAATTTGTTGCACTAAACTGCCCCCCCCTGCCCAAAGCCGAGTCTTTGTAAATATTTAATGGCAGTAAAGGTGTTTTGCTAGTTATCCAACTGATATGTTAAAGGACTCTTAAAAGCAACTTTATCTTGCCTTCCCTTCCATACATAATTTGCTCAGCAATATAGTGTGTAGGTGTAAAAGCATTTGGATTTCATTTGAGTATCTTGCTTAGAAAAAGACCAAATGAGAATTAAGATTAAAAAATGCTCACTTTCATCAGTACTGTGTCACTTAAACGTAACAGGGAAAAACAAACCACCACCAAACTTCTCTCCTTGGTAAAAGGCCAACTCAAAGCATTAAACAATCCAGCCCCTGTCATTTTATTAAACACTACACCAGATTTGTTCAAAACCCGTTGTACAGCTGCCGTCACAAGGAAACGTTATAAAGTTTCTGTCGTTATAGAGTTGCCACATGCTCTGCATAAATCAGAAGACATGTAAATTTTTGGTTTTTATTCAACACAGTAAAGGTTGGCTTTTACATCTCTACCTTTTTAATTACCTATTGGGTTTAGGCCCCCTTGTTTTACTTCCTGTAACTCCTGGCTAGGCAGAAAAAAAGGACAGCTTTATTTTTTAAATAAGGAAGAAATCTCTTCAGACTTAGGTTTTATTAGAATACATGATAATTCCGAGGATCTTTCTAGAAATGAGGCTTATTTCTTTAAATTTACACTTACACCTATTTCAGGTAACATATTTCTTTTTCATTCTGGCATGTATTTCAGTCTAGAAATTTAATACTAAATACTGACTTATGAAGTATGAATTTTTATAGCCTAGCTGTAGAAGAGCACAAATTATTTTTCTAAATATCAAATACAAGTTGGTGACTTAAAGCACTGTACTGAATTAATGATTCTTCAAGACGCATTCTGTATCAAAAGAGATAAAACTAAAAAAAAAAAACAACAAAAAAAGAATAAAAAGGTTAAAGTCAGGTTCTCAAAATGGAAAAATATTACAAATGCACCAGACTTGAGGTGGAAACACTGGATTTTGCAATACTGGGATGATCTGTTTATTTTACTTTGTGGTGGTCCGAAAGGAATGTTTATGTATATTTTGCCTACATAGCTGGTGTATGGAAAAAGAAATAGTCCCCTACTATCAGTGACATATGAAGTTAATTTTTAAGATATTACTAGTGGTCCGATTGGTATGAAGGTAAGGTTTCTAAATTTTTCCTAAAATCCTCTCTAAGAGTTAGTTAATAATATGGTGTATACTTTCAGAGAGAAAGGTCTCATGCTCCAACTTCAAAAGGAGTTTGATGTACAATGCTGATTTCAATATATCAAAGTTTGAAAGGCTGGCATAGAATATGTATGTTTTCAAATTAGTATTTCTGCTTTATGTCTTGGTGACATGCTGTACTGATTTTGAACTTTGAAATGTTATGTGACATAGTATTTCCCTACTTCTCAAATTTTGGCCAGGGACCCAGGTCACATTAGAACTATGGACAGGTCAGCAGATACGTGCCTGGGGCCTCAATTTAAAATGGTCACAAAGGAACCCAGCAATTGCACTACTAGGTATTTACTCCAAAGACACAGATATAGCGAAAAGAAGGGGCAAATGCACCCTAATGTTCACAGCAACAATGTCCACAATAGCCAAACTGTGGAAGGAGCCAAGATGTCTGTCCTTTAGCAAATGAATGGATAAAGATGTGGTTCATATGTACAATGGAATATTACTCAGCCATCAGAAAGGATGAATACCCAACACTTGCATCGACATGGATGGAACTGGAGGGGATTATGCTAAGCAAAATAAGTCAAGCAAAGAAAGACAATTATCATACGGTTTCACTCATATGTGGAACATAAGGAATAGTGCAAAAGACCACAGGGAAAGGGACAGAAAACTGAATGGGAAGAAATCAGAGAGGGAGACAAATCATGAGAGACTTTGCATTCTAGGAAACAAACTGAGGGTTACAGAAGGGAGGGGGGGTGGATGGGGTAGCCGGGTGATGGGTATTAAGAAGGGCACATGTGGTGATGATCACTCGGTGCTGTATTAGCAACTAATGAATCGCTGAACACTACATAAAAAACTAATGATGTACTATATATGTTGGCTAATTGAATATAATAATAAAAAAATGCTAAAAAAGATGGTCACAAAGGGGCAACTGGGTGGCTCAGTCAGGTAAGCATCTGCCTTTGGCTCAGGTCATGATCTCAGGATCCTGGGATCAAGCCCCTCGACAGGTTCCCTGCTCAGCATGGAGTCTGCTTCTCCCTCTGCCCCCACTCCAACTTGTGCTCGCTCTGTTTCTCTCTCTCTCTCTCAAATAAAAAAATAAAATTATCACACGAATCTCACTGGAATAAATGTAAAATATGGTGTTAGTTAATTCATGTGCACAGGTAACCAGTTACTCATGGAGGCTCTATCTCTCACTCACCTTCCATTCTGTCTTCTATATCAAGGCTTCCAGATACCAATTCTTTGGTTTTTATAATACTTTATTTCAAATTTTATATTTGCACGATGAGTCCTTTTTTGATATTGTATGTATCTCTGGAATAAATTTCCTGCCAACAAAGTATATATTGCTATAATATATTCTCTTAAGAAGTAAAGATAAATCTGAATACTATGCAAATACCAAAAAGAATATTAGTTACAATTTTTAAGAACTAGTCAATTGTAAAAACAAGTTTTCATAAATCTATGTTTATTTTTCAAAAGGTCTGATATTCTTATGAGGAAAAACATTAGGATGAACTGAAATATTCTGATATTAAAATGTCTTAAACATAAATACTAGATTTTGTAGTACTTCAATATCTCTATCTGCATTCTGGTGATCACTGCCTAGAAGAGGTTTACTTTTGGGAGTGACAAATACAACTAGTAGATCTCTGTGAAGCAAGTAAGCCATCACAACAAACCAACCAACCAATCCAACAAACTAAAAGCTAAAGGATATAGCAGGGAAATTTTTATTGTCCTTATAGCACAGTATTTAGCTAGCTTTGGCTTGAAATAGTGGATTAGGGCAAGATGATACTGCTGCTGAGCTTACTGTAAGAAAGAACATTAAGCTTCTTTCCAATAAGTACAATTCCATTTCCTTTATCTGAAATATTCATAGCTGCAACATGCTTGTTTTTTATTTAATAAGTTCCTATTATGGGTATGTATAGAACTTATCCATAAGACGAGTACAAACATAGTTCCAATTATAATTTGTTCTTCACTTGGGGAATATACTATGGGTAAATATCATTTACCTATATTTATTTAGGGTAAGGATTAAGCATCTGGTCTTGTTTGTTACTCAAGAAGATATGTGCTAATTGAAAAATAGTTTCAAGTAGGAAAAAATGAAAAAAAAAAAAAGAAGACTGATTTAGATGGGTAAGGAATTGAAAGCTGGTCTTCAGCTTATTTATTTTATTCCGTTTGTTCTTGCTATGGGTATAATGAATTCACAAATAGAAAGCTACCAATATTAATGTCATGTAGAGGGAACCTATATTTTCACCTACATAATATTAATGAGGCAGGGTTTCTGCAACAATGTTGGCAGCATATAATGTTTTTGTTCTTTATTGAAATACATTGTAAAATGCAATGTAACAACAAATAATTTCAATGAACAAAATGACGTATAAATGGGAAAAATCCAATTTGATAAACATGAATTGACCAACTTTCAGCTATTAAGGAGATTACTGATATCACAATGAAATAAATTTAAAAAATTAATAACATGGTTTTCATGAATAAGAGAATTTCTAAAAGTGCACGAGTTTCAAAGGTATCTGTCTATACGGTACCAAATGCACTAGCAGCCCTCACACTGTGAACTGAATAAGATCATCTCTGCCCTTAAGAAATTCAGAGTGCGGTTGAGAAGACAAGATAGTTATAGTACAGAGAGGAGGCTAATTTGGCTGGTCAATGGGGAGGGACAGATGGCAGTAGATTATTTAGAAGAGAACAATTCCTGAAAAAAAAAAAGCATGAGACAGCATAAGCAAAAGCAGAGTCAGAAGAAAAAAGACTATGGTGTTTGGTTGTTGATGAGGCCCCAAGTAAGTGACAGGGAAAGGGCAAAAGATGAAGGTGAAAAGGCAGTCCTGGGGCAGATAACGATGAGCCTTAAAAACCGTGCCATTCTCTTGTGGAAATGGAGGATTATTACTGAAAGGTTTTAAGGACAGAAATGGCAGTCAGGAGTGGAGAATGGATCTGAAGAGAACAAAACTGGCTGCAGAGAAATTACTTAAGAGGCCACTTCAGTAGCTCAATTGAGAAAAAATGAGGATCTGAATAAGGTGCTGGTAATAATGATAGAAAAAAGGAAACAGATTCAAGAAATATTTAAGAAGTGAAATAGATGGAATTTGTTGACTCAGGCATTCAGAAGAAAGCACAGTTGTTTTTTTAATAACAAGCTGCTACCCTCAGTTTTAGGCATTCTGAGTTGGGGTGCCCATGAAATATCATCTGGAAACGTCCAGCACATAGTGTTCATATATAAACTGATACTACAGAGAAAACTCTGGGCTGTGTATCTGCATTTGGGAGTCATTAGGATACAGGTGGGAGTTAAAATCAGAAGAATGAGTGGAGGGAGGCAGTCTAGGGAAAAGACTTACTCAATAATTGCTATCATAAAAAAATAGAAAAAAAACCCTGCCAAGAGATAGTTACAATAATATCATAGTAAAACTTTTTTCCCTAAGGAGATGTCATCTTTTTTCTCATATTCTAAATGAAATAATGAATCAAAAATATTTATCAGCTGCCTCCCATGTGCTCAGTATTGAGAGAAGTAAGAAAAGTGTAAGATCTATGCTACAGTTCACACTTGGCAATATTTCTCACATGGATTTATATATAGATGCTTCTTCCACAGAGCTCTCATATTACAATACAGAACTCTGATATTTTCATCTGTTTTTATCTTAGGACATTTCTGTTATCACTCATCAGCAAGAGAATCGTGAGTGGTGATTGAGAGATGAAGAGTGTGGCATTTGTGGTCAAAGGACCTGTGTTCTTCTATTTACTATCTGTATGACTTTGGGCAAATTACTTAACCGAATTTTAGATTCTTCAACTGTAAGAGAGATAATATTGCTTACTTCACACAGTTGTTATGAGGATCAACTCAGATTTATTATGAAAGAACTCAGCCAAAGTAAAGCTTTATGTAAGTATTAGCTAACACCTTCTACTATTCCTTCTGGGGTGGATCAGCTAGACAGTATGCGAAGTGAGAGGTGGGAGGCCCACATTAAGGCTGGGAAAGACAACTAACTGGCTCCAGAGAAGGCCAAACCTGGGAAGCACCCAAAAGCCTGTAACTGAGAAGGAATAAGGATCTGGAGCTACAAACACAGTTCAGGTCAAGAAGCGCAGAGTCATAAAGAGGCAGCAGACAAAACATAAGGTTCCATGGATCAGTAGACATTCACACTTGAGCCAAGTGTATGACCTAGTGTAGAAATGTCTTCTGTTACTTAGTCTAGGTCGTGATTAACTAGATCTATTTTACAGATTCTGATAAATGGCTCTTGATTATAACAGTTTGATAGGATCTCTTTAAAAAGAACAGGATCAGTCACACATACATAAAAAGTCACACATACATAAAAAGAAATCTGAGGTCCTGACCTCCATGACATACTCAGATCTTGAATTTGAGGGAAAGGAAAAGAAAGTGATGATATTATTGAGTGATAGGAGTTTTCGCCAATGAATAATCCTTACTAAACGGTGTGGACAATATCAATGATTAAGAGATAACACTGTATATGCGAAAGATACTGGATTTGTTTAGAACACAATTCTAATTCCATCCTTGCCAGTAACGTGCCATGTTACCTTTGCTAATCCTGTTTAACTATTTTAGGTCTGATTCCAAATCTACAGATAATAATAAAAATGATGCCTATTGTTTTATTGATTAGCCACTCTTTTGGGCACTTACATATCTCACATCTAATCTGTACAATAACCCTGAAAGGTAGTTATCATTTCCATTTAAAATGAGAAAACGGAGGCTAGAGGTTAAATAATTTACCCCAAAAAAATAAATGGTTGGGCCAGGCTTCTAATCATAATATATCTTCTTCCAAAAATTACATCATTTTTGTTTTATAAAGTATGATTTTCTCAGGACTTCTTTAGCCTTAAAATTTTATAAAACCAATATTTAACCAAGTATAATGAGTACAAGTACACATTCTAGAATCTGCTATAGAGTATATCAAAGATCAATTATGGGATCCTAAGAAAACCACTAAGCATCTTCCTGTTTCACTTTTAAAACCGTTTTTATGATGATAATAATTCATGCTATTAATGCTCTCACAAGAGGTGGGAAATAAAAAGTGCTTATGACTTTGGTATGGAAGATAAAAAGGATATAGATAATAATATTATAATTGCCTATCATATGTCTAAGAAAGCTTTAGAAAATTTTTCTTTTTCTGTTTATTTATTCATTTTTTCATTCATTCATTTATTTATTTACCAGAAAGAGAGAGAGAGAAAGAACAAGCAGGGGAAGGGACAGAGGCAGAGGGAGAAGCAGGCTCCCTACTGAGCAAGGAGCCCGATGTGCGTTTCAATCCCAGGACCCTAGGATTATGACCTGGGCTGAAGGCAGACACTTAACTGTCTGAGCCACCCAGGCGTCCCTAGAAACTTCTTAAAATTAAAAAAAAAAAAAAAAAAAAAAGAACAGTTCTAATGTTCTATGCATGACTTAATAATAAAGATTATCAGATGGGAACTGAAGGAAATTTCTTCCATTGGTAAATAAAATGCATACACTAACATCATTCATTTTCCAATCCATTACCACTGCTTCTTAATACTACTGCCTGGTTTCTGAAAGGCAATTCCTCAGAAGGTTGCTTAACCCAAAATACCTAAGGAATAAAGCTTAAATAAGAAAGAATGAACATCCTGCTACTTGACATTAATCACATTAACTCACAGAACCTAACAGACAGCTATGACATTACTCCTAGCTGGAAGACACTGGAATTAAAGCATAGGGCTCTAAAGTTAAAGGGAGTTACACAACTGAAACACTGTACATCAACCTGATTATATGCCCCTAAGTTACTTTTCATGGATAGTACCATTCCTCTGTTTAGTCAAGAGTTAAAGCATGTGCAGTAATTCCCTATTTTCACAATATTCTTTCTGACAATAAAGATAACAACTATGAGAACAGTTTTTAGCTGGCTAAACCTGATGTACTGGTTTTGTTAATAAAAAATTCATGACAATTAATGAAATGGATCTATTAAGACAGTTCCCCAAAGTAGTACAGCGGCCCCACCTACAAATGAACTTCTCATGACCTATATTATTCAGAAAGAACTGTAGTAACTTGCTCTAAAAACTGTTACATACAAAAGGTTCAAACCCAAATCAAAGCATTACTCAGAAGCTGGCAAGATAATTCAAGTGAAGAATGCTTGATATGACCACCTTTAGTCACAGTTTTCATTTGCTGTTCATATTCATAAGACTATTTCCATAATTCATGCTTTTCTAGTATATTAAATTTTAATAAACGCAAATCGACATTTAAAAATCATATTAAGGTATTAATAACAGTTGGCTGAGTTCCAGATTTCATACTTTGTTATTTCAACTGCACTGAAGAGACACTATTGAGTAGCCATATCTCTTTCTTTTCATCTCAAGTCCTCAGTGCTCAAGTGCTAGGCAAAGAGAATGGACAAAAGAACTTTAAGATTCATAAGGATTTGTTTGATATGCTTTGACAAATACAACTCAGCAGAACATGTATTTTAGATAGTTTTCACCGTAAAAATATTTTGCTTTAACTAAGTTATACTTTGATTTTTAAAATCTATTGCATGTTAATTCTTTTTCATATGTATGTATATATCCTTACATATATATATACACATATTCTTTCATTAAACAAACCCATACCTACCAAGGGATATAATCAACTCCATTTCCACATATAAAAATCAGAGTCTACACAGCAAAGCTCATTATTCAAAAATGACAGGCCTGAGTACAAAGGCAGATGAATGTGTTACCTATGATGAGGCTATGGAAAACTTATGATATACAATCTTTCCGAAACCAAAAAACCTCAGCATACTTAAATCTATCTTTGAGTAAGGAATTAAGAAATTATTAAAATAAAATCTCAAATATACACAAACAGAAGAAAAAGTGGCCTCTAAGACACTTGATAATTAGGCTATCGCAATAACAGTTCACAAATGTTAGTTGAGCACCTATACCATGTGTAAGACACTGGAGAAAAGGTATGGAGATAAATAAGATACTGTCAAAAAGCTTAAGTTTAGTGGGAGGTGGCACACGCAGGTGAACAAGTAAGGAGAAGAACTGTCTACAAGTATTGTGACAAAGTGCAAGGTACAATGGCAATGTGTACAAAGCAGTTAATATTACCTTGGGGAAGCAGTGTCAAGAACTCCACAGAAAATATCCATCTTGATGACTAATTATGTCACGTAGAATTTAGAAATAAAAATTTTTACAATAGTTTGAGTAAAGAAACGAATCAGTATTCCTATTTAAAAACTGTAATTTTATAACTGAATTAATTTGGTAGATATAGTTGTAAATTCACTTTATGAATTCATTTTACATATTGGGTACAAAGCTTCTTAATAAATTCTGATAGAAGTAAAAACTTACATTCAAATTACATATATGTAAAATGTATTCAAATGTCTATAAATAACACTTGCATGCTTTGATTTTTAAAGCAATTGGATTACTGATATTTATTTTTGCTTTTATCATCGTCATTATTATTACTGTTATTATTATCATTGTTATTATTAAGAAAGTTCTACACCCAGTGTGTGGCTTGAACTCATGACCAGAAGATCACAAGTCACATGTTCTTGGGGAGCCTGGGTGGTTCAGTCAGTTAGGTATCTGACTCTTGGTTTCAGCTCAGGTTAAAATCTTGGGGTTGTGAGGTCAGCAGGGAGTCCGCTTGACCCTCTCCCTCCCCCACCTGCATATTCTCTCTCTCTCTCTAAGAAATAAATAAAATCTTAAAAAAAAAAAGTTTCATGATCTACCAACTGAGCCAGCCAGGCGTCCCTATTACTACCTTTTTTTTGTTAGGGTAAGAAATGTTTATTCTGCCCTGTAAGCACCTCCATTATTTTTAATAAAAGAAATCTCAAAGCAACTGAATCCTTCTGTACCTGTAGAAAGAGTATGTTTTTAATAGTGTAGAGAATATGAATTATCTCTCCAAGTCATTAGTCTATTCATGGAAACTAAAAGATACATATACTACAACATGCATTACCCCCCATAACTTCTAGGATCACACAAAAATAAAAGCATCGCAGTTTAAAAAGAAATAAACTCATAAAAGGGAAGAAAAGAGAGGTGGGGGTGGAGGTGGTGAGTACCCCCAATGAGAAATTTTAATATATTCCAGAAGACAGAAACTGATGAGTATGTCTGAAACAGGCAGAGAAATAAGCATCCCAGAATACACTACACAAGAACTCTACAGAGGAGGAGGTACTGTAGTTACCTGGGCTAACAGGTAATGATATGGAAGGCAGGAGTAAGAAATGGAGCCTTTAGACAGAGGGTTAATTGAAAGTCTCTATTTGAGACCTTTGCCCCAAGCACACAGGGCTGGCACCTTGATGTTAACCAATAAGCAAAGAGTCTTCCATCTTTTTTTTTTTTTTAAGATTTTATTTATTTGGGGCACCTGGGTGGCTCAGTCGTTAAGTGTCTGCCTTTGGCTCAGGTCATGATCCCAGGGTCCTGGGATCGAGCCCCGCATCGGGCTTCCTGCTCGGCAGGAAGCCTGCTTCTCCTGCTACCATTCCCTCTGCTTGTGTTCCCTCTCTCGCTGTTTCTCTCTGTTAAATAAATAAAATCTTTCAAAAAAAATTTATTTATTTACTTATCCTAGATCCCAGGACCTTGGGATCATGACCTGAGCCTAAGGCAGATGCTTCGCTTAACAACTGAGCCACCCAGGCACCCATCTTTAAAGAAATCTACTGAATTGCTTAATTAAAATAAATAAATAAATAAATAAATAATCGAATTCCCTGGAAGAAGCTAATTAGAATATGTACTCCCAAGTCAAATATTCCTTGTTTTGTCACATGTAGATTTAGTTATTTACTGGATCAAAATTAAAGTGAATCCCACTAGTTTATGTTCCCTATTTTACCCCATACAATATTCTCCAACACAATTCCCATACAGGTGAGATATAGACCATTACACAATAGCTAATGAAATACATACCAGATAGTATGTTTCATAGTTTTTAAACTATGAAAATACATATGATGAGAACCACAGGATGAAAGAGAAAGAACATGGTAAGTAACCAGAAAGCTTGATTGCTCCAAAGAAACAGCTTAGATAACAAAGTAGAAAAAAAATTTATACAGAGAGAAAAGAGACACTGTTGATTATATAAGATCAGAATGCTTTGAAAAAGGAACAAAAAATGAGATAAAAATTTTTAGAGAATAAAAATACCACTGGCTAAATTAAAAGTTAATAGAAGACTGGACAGCACAAGTGATTGTACCTAATACCACTGAACTGCACACTTAAAAATGGTTAAATTGTTAAACTTTGTTATACATTTTACAACTTAAAAAAATAAATGTGTGGGCTTTTATGCAACCTGTTAAATGGGAAAATATTTCCAAGAAAAGCTCCTCTTAGCCAACAGATACGGTGAATACTTTGTATCAACAGACAACTTATTTTTATTCTTAGAAATGAAAAACTGAAAAGCAACAATGAGATGGTAGACTTATACAAGTAAATGTTTCAAATCCATCTGACCACACGAACCAACAAACAAAAACCAAAATTTGAAATGAAGTTGAGAAAATTTCTAAGCCACATAATAGAAAGTTAAAGATTTAGAAAATATAGAGAAAAATATGGAAGAATCAGCTGGAAATGAGAAAACCAGAAAGAGACACCAGAAAGAAAGAAAGTAAAAAGGAGAAGGGCAAACTAACAAATAATCTCATGGAGCATTTCTCCCATATGACAGGTAAGAATCTTAAGATTGAAAGCATCTGTAAGAACAGAGTGTAATAAATTAAAGAAGATCCATTCTCAGACCCCTCCTCAGGAGACTTTAAAACACCAAGGTAAAAAAGTTTAATATCTCTCATGAGAAAAAGTCTATGAAGTAAGACTAATTTGAATCATTCTGAGATCGGTTACTCTGGGAGCAGAAAAAGAGAAGAGTAATATCTTGAAAGTTTTGAAGGGATGTAATTTTCACATCTGAATTCCATATTGAGAAAACTCCTCTACCATCTACACTTTGTTCACAGGTTACTTGTAGAGGGAACAAAGCCAGAAAGAAAACACGGGATCCCCGAAATAGTGAGACCAAGCCCAGTGGAGCAGCAGAGAGAAATCCTAGGAAGAGAGCTGTGCAGAACTCCCGAGAGCTGCCAACAGGGCCATCAGGACAGAAGGGCTCTGGTGAAAAAGGGAAATACATGAAACACAAAGTTAGGGTGACAAGATGGAAAAAGCTGAAATAATAAAGCACAAGATCCAAGAAAAAGAAAGGTAATTAGAAATTTCAGACAAGATAAGACAACTGTACAAGAAAGTCATGGCTTAAGTAAGAAAGAAACACAAAATATGGTATGATTTTAAGTACTTGATGGAGTGAAAAAAAAAAAATCCTTTTGTCTTGATCCAAAACATTCTTCTCCTTTGGCACACATGTTGACAAAGTCAATCCAAAGGAAAAGAACTGTAATTCTTGAATCCCACATGGCCAATGTAGTCAATTTCAAATAGGAAAAATTTTAAATCTTAACAGTAGTCTGTACATAGAGTAAAGAATAATTTCATTACTAATTCCACTTAAGGACATATGGAAAAAATAAAAAAAAATTCAAATTCCTTAACTTCATTCAACTTGCTGAATACTTTTTAAGACAATTGGGACAATAAGAGTTCTTTATAGATCTATATATTTGCTATTTCAATGTTTTGTAGAAGCCTGTATTTAGTTGGTTGAGACTTTTTTTGAGAATTTTGAGAATTTTGAGAAATTTCTCAACTATATACTGATAAACATAATTATTTAAAATATAATCTGAGTGTATGTATGCCTTATTTCAGCATTTTGATAAATTCTGTGAATTATCTCTGCCAAAGATTTCTTCTATTTTTTTTTAAATTGGTAACATTAGTTGCAGAAGCCATTGATAGGGAGATGAAAAGAAAATGGAATGGAGCTATTGATTCTTAGACATGATTTTGATATGGCCAAAATTTCAGCAACCTGTCTGATCAAGTACTGATGTACGCAATGTCAAAAACACTCCCCAGGTGACAGAAGGAAGAATGTAATCTTGTGGTATTCCCCTCATTGCTGGCATAAATCAGAAGTTATTTTAAGGTAGTCTTTGAGAATGTCTGTGGTGTAAGAGTTATGTAAAGATATAAACCTAAAGAACTTAAACTTGAAGGCATAAAGGAAAATGTCTGTCATGGAATTGGAACAACTACTAATGAATGCAAAACCTATAAGTGATCTTCATGCATATGAAAGAGTCAGCAGAATATTGATTTTGCAGTTTGAGAGCCTGTAGTTCTTTTTTAGTATAATTAACAGTATATAGGAAGACATTCAGTTTTCTAAGTTTCCTTTAGGAACATTTTTTTCCTCCCTTGAGCTCTCTTGCTTAACCCCACCCCATTGATTTTGAAAGGTGACAGTGTAGCAAATAGTATTAATGTCCTTGTAAAGATTTTAAGACTATTTAATATTTAAGGAATACAGTGAACTATTAAAACTTTGAAAGCTGCTAATAACTTTGCTAGTAATTATTAGTAAGTATTTACTGGCAAATATAATAATCTTTAAGAAAGCCAATATAGTTTAGTGAAATCAGAAGATTTTTGCCATATATTAGAACTAATCTATAATAACATCAATCAAAGCAAAAATAATTTCCTACCAGTGACACTGTGGGCACACTGTAAATAAACTGCTACAACGCTAGGATTCAGATCACTTTCAAACTAAGCAGCACATACAAGACACCTTTCTTCACATTCTTGTTTCAGAAAACAGGCTGACTTTTGCAATGATACTTCTCCAATCTTGTATTTGGCCCACACTGGCTATTGCCGCTACTGCTAGAGTATGGCGACTACTCTTCTTCAAAAGAAGATTAGTAAGGACTGAAGAATTCTAAGAGATAGAACACAACTGGGGCTTTTCTTCTGGTGAGTCAATGAAGTAGTATCACAAAACATAAGAGCTTCTAAGAAAAGAATTTTGTTTTCTGTTGATCAAACCTGTTTTGTTTTTAACAAAACAGTTTGCAGCTATGTGATGAGGGAGGTATTCTATAATATAGTCTTTTCCTTTAAGAACTGTTTTATAAAATCAGCCATCAGGAGTCCTGACTTTTGTTTCCACTCTTGTTCTGCTGTGTCAATAGTTGTCTTACCTCTTTAGTTCAGCCACCAATATTAATCACTGTCTATCTGCCTGCACACTGAAGATCCGCACCAGTATCCTCCAACTTCTTTGAGCAAAATAAAGTCACATTATATCTGTGTTAATAAAAAAAAAAGAGCTCACTGGAATTAAATATTAGGATAAATGAATATGTCATGTTGACTCTAGCTGCCAGTGGGAGCAAAATGTAAATCAGCAGCATCAACAAATAGTACTGAATTATCAGCAGACATATATGATTGTTCTGCCTCTTGTTACTCTAAGTTTAACATGTTCTTATTCTTGCCGTTTCTAGTATATACAAATGCAGAGACACAAAGAAATATCTGTAAAACTATTATGCATTTCAGTGCCAGGTGAGGTATCTGGAAAGCTACCCAGACTGACACATTGCAACGAGGGAACCAGAATTTGTCTAATTAGTTTATATCTTATTGAAGTGAAACTAAGGAATTTGTATAACCTTCTAAAAGTGGGATAAGCATCTCTCACTGAGGCCAGAACCAGAAAACAGAATTAGAATCTGATCATTTATTTATCATACAGATAATTATTTAGAACCTACTATAAGTTGGACAGGTGCTGGAAAAAAAAATTCAGTTAAGAAGAAGTCCCCAGGGGCGCCTGGGTGGCTCAGTCGTTAAGCATCTGCCTTCGGCCCAGGTCAGATCCCAGGGGCCTGGGATCGAGCCCCGCATCGGGCTTTCTGCTCTGCGGAAAGCATGCTTCTCCCGCTACCATTCCCTCTGCTTGTGTTCCCTCTCTCGCTATGTTTCTTTCTGCCAAAAAAAAAAAAAAAATCTTTAAAAATAAAAAAAAGAAGAAGTCCCTGTTGGGGCGCCTGGGTGGGTTAAGCCTCTGTCTTCAGCTCAGGTCACCATCTCAGGATCCTGGGATGGAGCCCCTCATCGGGCTCTCTGCTCAGCAGGGAGCCTGCTTTCCTCTCTCTCTCTGCCTGCCTCTCTGCCTACTTGTGACTCTCTGTCAAATAAATAAATAAAATCTTTAAAAAAAGAAGTCCCTGTTAATTTTTCTGAATGATTTGAGGTAAGAGTTAAAATTAATTTTTTACAAATAGCTACAGTTTTTTTATTAATGCTTGTGGAATAGGTTTTACTTTTTCCCTATGAATTGCTTTGTCCTTGCTGTTGAAAATAAACAGACCATGTATGTGTGAAAGTCTTTTCTAAACCAATGATCTACATGGTCCTTTCACATTACTAGCATCTTGATATTTGTGATTTTATGGGCTATATCTTGAAATCAGGTAGTAATTTTCTTCCAACTGTTTCTTTTATAAAGTTGCACTGGCAATTCTAAATCAATTGTTATCTTTATGTAATATTTAGAATTAGTTTTTCAATGTCTATACTAAAGAATGATGTAATTTTTAATATAATGTTCAATCTACAGATCAATTTGGAGAGAATGAATACTTTAGCAATATGTGAGACTTAGAAAAGTCTTCCCATTGATGAACACCGTCTATCTCTCCATTAACTTAGGTCTTCCATAATTATTTCCAGCAATCTTTTGTAGTTTTGAGGGTACAGGGTTAATTCACCCTCAAGTTTTTCTTAATTTTGGATGTGACCATAAGAGAAACTGAATTTTTTATCTCATTTTTCAACTGTCTGTTACTAATAGATAAAAATACAATTGATTTTTGTATAGTGACCTGAATTGAGTTATCCTAGTAGGTTTTTTGAAGATTCCTTAGGATTAGCTATACAGACAATTATACTGACTGTGAATTCAGGCAGCTCTATTTGTTTTTAGTTTTCAAGGATTATGACTTCCTGTAGGAAGCTAAACTGAAGTGGCAATTGGACATCTTTCCCTTGTTCCTAAGCTTAAATTTGCCCCCAGATGTTCTTTGTCAGTCAGATCGAGCAACTGAACGGGTTCTGAAATTTATTGCAAGCTTTTCCTGTTCCCATTGAGATGACTGTTTCTTCTCTTTTATGTTGAACATGGTGAATTACATTGATTTTTAAGTGTTAAACCAAATCTGCACTGTCACTCGGTCATAACGCAGTATCCTTTTTATATATTCATGGATTAGATGTCCTAGATCTGGTTGAGGATTTTTTTGAGTCTATGTTCCTGAGGGATGTTTCCCCGTAGTTTTTGTTTCTTGTAATGCCTTTGCCTGGCATAAAATTAACCTTATCAACTAAGTTAGGAAGTACTCCCTCCTCCTCTATTTTCTAGGGAGATTGTGTTACGATTGTTACTGTCTTCCTTAAGTGATTAACAAAATTCACAAGAAACACCTTAACAATACAGTCTTCTCATTGATGACCATGGGATACTTTTCTATTTACTTTGATTTTCTTTAATTTAACAATATTTTATGGTTTTCAAAGTGTAAGTTTTGCACCTATTGTTAGGATGGCAAGACTCCTCAGATTAATTTACAGACTCGGCATAATTTCAATCAGAATCCTAGCTGTCGCCTTTTGGAATTACATATGGAATTATAAGGGACCCAGAATAGCAAAAACAATCTTGAAAAAGCACGAAGTAGTCAGCCTCACTTCCTAATATCAAATTACTACAAAGCTGTATTAATTGAAACAGTGTGGTAGTAGCATAAGGATAGGCATTTAGATAAATGGAATAGAACGGAGAGTCTAGAAATAAGCCCATACCTGACAAAAAAGAAATGGAAACTCTGAACAGCCCTATATTCATTAAAGAAATTGAATTCATGATTTAAAACATTAGTCAAAGAAACTTCCAAGTGCTGGAAGTTAAAGGTAATTCTGGTTAGAGAGCAGACAGAAAGGAAGAACATGTCTTTGGAAACTGGAAGAAAGGTGACCTCGCTTTAAAGTGCTAAACAGGGGCGCCTGGGTGGCTCAGTCGTTAAGCGTCTGCCTTCGGCTCAGGTCATGATCCCAGGGTCCTGGGATCGAGCCCCGCATCGGGCTCCCTGCTTGTCAGGCAGCCTGCTTCTCCCGCTACCATTCCCTCTGCTTGTGTTCCCTCTCTCTCGCTGTGTTTCTCTCTGTCAAATAAATAAAACTCTTTAAAAAAAAAATGTTTAAAGTGCTAAACAACTTGGATGAATTGTGTTCTAGTGTTTTGTGGAAAGTAGAAATTGTAAGTGATCAACTTGGATATTTAATGGAAGACATTTCGAATAGGCAAAATATTGAAGGTGTGGTCTGGTTTCTTCTTGCTCCTTACAGTAAAATATGAGATAAGAAAGATAAATTAGGGACGCCTGGGTGGCTCAGTGGGTTAAGGGCCTCTGCCTTCGGCTCGGGTCATGATCTCAGGGTCCTGGGATTGAATCCTGCACTAGGCTCTCTGCTTCACAGGGAGCCTGCTTCTCCCTCTCCCTCTGCTTGCCACTCTGCCTACTTGTGATCTCTTTCTCTGTCGAATAGATGAATGAAATCTTAAAAGAAAGAAAGAAAGAAAGAAAGAAAGAAAGAAAGAAAGAAAGAAAGAAAGAAAGAAAGAAAGAAAGATAAATTAAGGGAATTTTTAAGCAAAAAGGAATTGAAGATTTGGAAAATCCTCAACCTATCCATATTGCAAAAACTGAGGACGTACATTCTAGAGAGAGCACTAAGAGGGGACAGCAACTCCATAAAGAGATTATGAGTGTGACCCATGGATCTAATCAGCCATCTCTGTAGAAGCTAGAAACAGACCTGGGGTTATACCAGGAGAAACACTGCCAGTTTGGACTAAGGTGGACAGAGACAGGACAAATGAAGGAAGTCTGTTGGATTTTTGGGACCTATAGGATGAGAAAATAGAGATATCCATCCTGCTATACACGTGTCATCCTTCAAGAAAGAGAAGAATGGCCTTGAAGGTGGCTCAGGGATCCACAGGGTGGCTAAGGGTGGCTACTCTCAGCACAGACCCAATGGGCAAGACTGTCTCCTCCTTGGTTTCAGAGCAGGCCTGCTGCCCAGAGCCAATGGGTGACTGCTAACCTTATGGGCCTGGAAGGTGAGGCCGCTACCTCAATGGGCCCAGTGGACAGAGCACTGAGCCTAGGAGGATTATTCTACAGCCTTAAAATCTAACAGATTCTTCCCTGTTGGTTTTGGACTTGATTGGGAACTGTGACCCCTTTCTTCTCCCCGATTTCTCCCTTTTGGAATGGAAATGTCTATCCCATGCCTGTCCCAGAACTGTATCTTGGAAGCAGATAACTTGTCTGGTTTCACAGCTGGAGGGGAATTCTGCCTCAGAATGAATCATACCTCAAATTTTATGCATGCTTGATTTAAATGAGATTTAGGACTTGGAGTGAATGCAATAGCAGGTTAAGACTTTCGGGCTGTTGGTTTTGTGGTGAATATATTTTACATGTGAAGAGGACATGAATTTTGGAGTGTTCCGGACTGAATTGTGTCTCCCCAACCCAATTCACATTGAAGCCCTACCTCCCGGTATCTCAGAATGTGACTGTCTTTGGAGAGGGCATTTAATGAAGTAATTAAGTTAAACTGAGGACAACAGGGTAGGCCTTAATCCAACGTGACTGCTGACTTTATAAGAACAGATAAGGACACGGAGAGAGACATGAGGGATGTGTCCACACAGAGGAAAGGCCATGTGACAACACAGAATGAAGGTAGCCATCTGCAAGTCAAGGAGAAAAACCTGAGAAGAAACCAGACACCTTGCTGACAACCTAGATCTTGAACTTCCAGTCTCCAAAACTGAGAAAATAAGTTTCAGTTGTTTAAGCCACCTGGTCTAAGGTACTTTATTTTGTTATGGCAGCCCTAGCAAACTAGTGAAGTGTATTCCATTTCTTGATTTTCAGATGTTAAGCCAACTTTACGTTCTTGGGATAAATCCTGCTTGGTCATGGTAAATAATCCTTTTTATATGTTGCTGGGTTAAGTTTGCTAGTGTTGTGTGTGTGTGCGTGTGTTTAGGAATAAATATAAAATATATTATTAGTGACACTTAGTATATTCAGAATGTTATACAACTATCATCAATAATCAACTAAAGTTCCAGAACATTTTCATCATCCACAAAGAAAACCCTGTGTCCATTAAGTGGTCACTCCCCATTCCTCACCACCTCTGCCCCTGTAAACAACTAACCTGCTTTCTGTATGTGAGTTTGCTGATCCTGGACATTTTACATAAAAAATAAAATCATGTAAAATGCATGTCTGTCTCTGGCTTCTTTCTTTTAGCATGTTCATCCATGTTGTAGCATGTATCAGCAAGTCATTCCTTTTAATGGTTGAATAATATTCTGTTGTGTGGCTATATCATATTCTGCTTATCTGTTCATTAGCTGATGGACATTTTGATTGTTTCCACTTTTTGGCTATTGTGAAAAATTCTGTTATGAACATTAGTATACAAGTTTTTGTTTGAATACCTGTTTTGAATGGAATGGAATTGCTGGGTAATATGCTAATTTCCAAGGCTCTATATCCATAGGGAATGGAGGATCAAACTTAAATGCATGCTGGTTTTAAATTCCTGCAACCTTCTCTCAATTCCATAATGTAACACACTATACTCATCATAGCTTCTTCACTTTTGCTTATTCTGTTCTTCCAGACTAGAATGCTCTTCTTCCTCCCCCTCTCTTTCTATCAGAATCCTATTCGTTCATACTTCAATTCCCAAGCATTTCTGAAAACACTGTCTATTTCAGTCTATGATAATTTCTCCCTTCTGTGATTTTCTATGACAATGTCGAGTAATTTTATTTAACAGAAAATAATTTTATACTCATTTTGAGTATCTTTTTTTCTACTGAATTATAATTTTTTTGAGGGTTAGCAACTGCATCTTATCCTCTGTTACTTTATTCTACATAGGAGACCACACAGTCCTTAGTATATAGTAGGCTCTTGATAAAGTCATATTAAACTGAAAATGGCTATTTGGCTAATGATTACTTCTAGTATGGTTAATGTTGTGTTAGTGATTGTGCTAGAGCAGTGATAAAACAATACAATACTACGACATGCAAATAAAAATAAATGATTGTGTGGATAAAATTACGTTCAGGCACAGTATTTACCTTCTGTAGTCTGACATACGATATAATGCTAGAGCTTAAAGGTTCTAAAAACACCTCAGAGGCAATCTATTTATAAATCCAGACATAGACTGCGGTTGTAATTTGTATAGTTTGGTTGAACACAGACAAAGACTGTTAAACTCCAAGGCAGGTCAGATTCTTTCGCCGTTTTAACATGTCTTTAACATGGTCTCAGAGGTGTGTTTAATGTGACAGACATATCAAGCATATCCAAATCAGGAATATAAAGATAAAGTACCAGTTTAGCCTCAGCTAAACTCAGTACTTCTGAGAGAGGCAAGGCTGGGGGACATTGTCCAGTAGATAAGTAAAAGGCCCAAGTATTAGATGGGTCAGGTAATATTTAACTTCTGTTATTGGCCCTGATGTGACCTAGGGTAAGTTCACAGCTCTGTGCTTCAGTTTCAGTAAAAAGGAATAATACCTCACAAGGATTTCTGAAGGGATTAAAGAAGATAACGTATGTACCAAACTCCAAGATAAAAGACAGAATTAGAAAAATAGCTTTAAAATTACATATGTATTATTTCCTGGGGTAGATTTAAAAAAAAATTTTTTTTAAAGATTTTATTTATCTGAAAGAGAGAGATAATGAGAGAGAGTACAAGCAGAGAGTGGAGAGAGGTAGAAGCAGGCTTCCCACCAAGCAGGGAGCCTAAAGAGGGGCTTGACCCCAGGACCCTCAGATCTTGACCTGAGCCAAAGGCAGACACCCAACTGACTGAGCCACCCAGGTGTCCCTGGGGTAGATTTTTTTTAACATTTTTAAATGTTTTTTTTTTTTTTTAGAAAACATTGGGAGAAATGGTATATTTTGAATGTGAACTCTATAAAAATATTTTTAATAAGGTAGAAGAAAAATGAAAATGAAAATTTATTAATTTTCTAATTAATTCTCACCATTAAGACGTTCCTATGTGAAGAAACAACTCCTGAAAATAAACTGTTCATAAAAAAAGAGCCAAATCTAAGTTCAAGCACATCACTTTGACTAAGCATTTTCTTAAAGTATCCCACAACAAGAAAAAAAAAACCAAGACCTCTAACTCCAGTGAAAACTTGTTCCTAAAGAAAAACCAAACAATTACATATGACAGTCACAATATTGTATTTTGAGCCAAAAAAATACTAAAAAAAAAAAAAAAAAGTGGATGTATTAACAGAATTATGAAGAAAAGTGAATGACAACTCAATATAAACTCAGTACAGGGATTACATAACAATGGTTCACATTTATTAAATACCTAAGCCTACACCCAGCAACTATATAAAGCATTTGGCATGCATTATTTCATTTGATTTTTCTCAAAAATAATATGAGGCAGATAATATTACAATTCTAATTCTACAGGTCAGGAAATTGACACTCAGAGAGGTTAATTACCCGTCAAAGGTCACTTAGAATCTATACCATCTGTCTTACTGTAATGTCAGCTCTGAATTAAAACACTATATCATACCAAAAAAAAAAAGAATGCAAAATAAACATTTAACAAATAAAACAATAAACAAAGATCCAATTAAATCAGATTTAGAAATAAATGAAGTTTTCTTCATATGAATTATAATTCAAGTCTATTTGTCACCTTTTCATCATGTTACTAATTATAAACAAAAAGAAGTAGCTATTAAAAATCATGTCAGAGTATCACATGATCTCTCTGATATGAAGAACTTGAGAGGCAAGGCAGGAGTTTGGGGGAGTGGGGGAGAGAAATGAAACAGGAAGGGATGGGGAGGGAGACAAACCATAAGAGACTCCTAGACTCAAGAAATGAACTAAGGGTGGCCGGGGGTGGGTGGGTGGGGGGTAGGGATAGGGTGGCTGGGTTGTGGACATTGGGGAGGGTATGTGCTGTTAAGTGCTGTGAAATGTGTAAGCCCGAAGATTCACAGACATGTACCCTGGGGCAAATAATACATTATATGTTAATAAAAATTAATTAAAAAAAAAAATCATGTCAGGACACAAAAGACCAATAACATTACTTGATTCTTTGGTTTCACTTTAGTTTTCAGGTAACAGAGTAGAAAAACTAGATAAATGGTTATTTTAATTCTGAATCATACAACAAAACAAAACAAATTAAAAAAAGTGAAATCAAACCAAACAAAATCAGAAAACTTACGTAGCTCAATTATGAGCCAATGGTGTATGTAGCGTGTTCAACTTTCTAGAACAAAATCTCAATTTTCACATTTTTTCATATAACCAAGGCTTCAGAAAATTTTCATTTTTTTTTTTAAGAACATCTGACCTGCTTGATAGGACAACTAAACTTTCCGGGATTAATGTACAGTAAAATATTTATCAGATCAATAATGTCAATAAAACTAAAGAAAATCCCTAGCTTGATTGTTTCATGTAGTAACGAATATTGTTTATTTCTGATCTAATCAGAAGGAGTTATTTGGGAAATGACTGGAACTATATTAATAGAATACTGACAGTCATAAAATAAAACCCTTCCAAGCCCAAAGGAAACAAGATATGCTGTACAACATTTAAAACTTAGCAACTAAGTGAAATAGTAAACTATAATAATAAAATCAGGCATTTCATAAATATCTTGGGTTTGGAATTATAAGAGGAATAAAATATTTTTATATTGATCTGAGTTTATAAAACAATTTTTTTGTTTGGAATTATGGGAAAAACATTCAAGTAAACCTATGCAGACCTTTGCAAACTTCTGGAACACCAATTTAATCTTCAGAGAAAAACTAGTTTTTGATTTAACGAGTGAAAACTTGAGCTACTTCGTATATAATTGAGACTGGATATTTACACATTTAAATGCCTAACTGCAAGTAAACATTTGTCCTTTTGGGAGAGGCCCAGGTGGAAGGGACCCAGGGCAAAATGACAATGGTAAGTCCCGGATCTTGGCCTGGACTGCCAGTGCCACACAGTCTTTAAAATACTATGGGATCATCCTCATCCTCAGTATTTACTAAGCTTTTTATGACAGCAGTGGCATTAGAAATCAAGAGTAGCTCCAAGATCTCAGTGTATTGTATCTTGTTCTATACATTAACAAATCGTTATTTATTGTTTTCATGGTTAATGAAGCAGAATGTTTCTGAGGAAAGGTTTTCAATTATTAGCTATTATTTCCATTTGTCAAATATTTTATTTTATTTTTTTAAAGATTTTATTTATTTATTTGACAGAGAGAGAGATCACAAGTAGGCAGAGAGGCAGGCAGAGAGAGAGGGGGAAGCAGGCTCCCCGCTGAGCAGAGAGCCCGACAAGGGGCTCGATCCCAGGATCCCGAGATCATGACCCAAGCCGAAGGCAGAGGCTCTAACCCACTGAGCCACCCAGGCGCCCCTTGTCAAATATATTAAATGAGTCTAGATTGAATAAAACTTTCAAAGTATCCTTTAAAGTTTCCTTTAAATAATTACTAACATACATATATTTGTCATATATAGAAAAACATTTATAATTGAAATATGCTAAATTAAACCTAATTGTACTCAGTGAAGTCTCTTGAAATAGGAAGGAATTCTCTCCTTTTATTGTTAGTTCTGGCCATAGCTAATGTTCATAGGTTTGGATTTTTTTAAAAAAGGCACCTGTTTTCTTACTAACCTGCCACGGGCCCCTGCTGCTACCAAGTGGCAAGAGAATGTTTTAGTTAATACATTTTTTAAAGTTGGTAATTGTTTAATTTAACATTTTATTCTTTAAAAGTGTGTGAATTTCTGCAATGTAAAGTACTTGAAAAATAGCTTGAGGGGCGCCTGGGTGGCTCAGTCGTTAAGCGTCTGCCTTCGGCTCAGGTCATGATCCCAGGGTCCTGGGATCGAGCCCCACATTGGGCTCCCTGCTCGGCAGGAAGCCTGCTTCTCCCGCTACCATTCCCTCTGCTTGTGTTCCCTCTCTCGCTGTGTTTCTGTCAAATAAATAAAATCTTTAAAAAAAAATAGTTTGAAATATTTGGCAAACTTAAAACATAAGTGAGATTATCATTTATAGAAATGTATTCCATAATGTAGATTCATAATGAATTTATAATGAATCTGCTTTGGATTAAACTTTCAATCTAGTGTTAAATTTCATTGTTTATTCATTTGTTTTGCAAATATTTACTGAAGGTCTGGGTGTATATAAAATATAGCAGCCCTGGTAATGGAATTAAGAGTCATACAACTATTATATAGGTAAGCATGAGGCATGTGTTGTGAGAGCCATTGTGAAGAACTATGTTAGTTAATTTTTGGGTAAAATGAGATCATTTCTGGTTAAAAGATTAATAGAATAATTGGTGTTTATATTGTGTTCCAAAGGCTCAATAAGAAGGTGATAGGCAGAGATGGAGTATTCTAGGAGGAATAGGGGACATATGGGAAAGCACTGGAGTGGAAAACTGTGGGGTGTGTTCAAGAAATAGTGAACAGTTCATTTTGGGAGGGCAAATAATAGTCAATTCAGTACAACAAATATTGACTGGGTTCCTACTATGTGTGAGGCAGTGTATTGGCACTGGTGACCACTAACAGGAATGAAACCAGCAGGCAAAAAGATGATGGGTGAAATAGTAATCCAGACATAGAGGTGGCAGAAATAATAAGGGTTCATGAATGCTAGATTACAGTTTGGAATTTATTGTATAGCTAATGTGGTATCATTAAATAGTGTTAATGGCTGAGTGAGAGGTTGAAAATAATGTTTCAGGAATCTTAAGCGGAATAAGGAATGGAGACAAGTAGATAAAGTAGGAAGAAAAGCCTGGTCAGGAGATTGTATAAGCCTGATGTAAGGCAGGAACTGTGGGAAACAAGAAGGCAAAAGTAGCAGACACTGCAAGGAAAAGTGTAGCAGCATTCAGCCACTGATTACATTTGTGAAAAGGGACAAATGAAAGATCACCTATGTATTCATGGGGCAACCGGAACCGGCAGAGCTATAATAATGGTGATTCTGTGCCAAGATCAAGGGAAACACTGCTTTTTAATCTAACAAAATCTAAAATTAAAATTTTCTTAAGCTAATAGAAATAATGTTAATAGATGGCAAACAGTAGGAGAAAGCTCATTTTAACTCTGGGGCTTTTGCTAACCACAATGATTAAATGACAAAATGTTTTGTTAAATGCTCTTAAAAGAGAAGGAAGCATCATTCGGTTGAAAAACAAAGAATAGTAGTACTACTATTTTAGTTTGCTTTTTAACTTAAACTGACAATGTAAAAAATATCCTTCTGGATACAGTCGCAGAAGAATAAAATATTTCACTAGAAACAGCCTTTTACTAATTTAATAGTTGTCTTACATCTGAGTTAAGCAAAACTTTTTTTTTTTTTTAAAGATTTTATTTATTTGTCAGAGAGAAACACAGCGAGAGAGGGAACACAAGCAGAGGGGATGGTAGCGGGAGAAGCAGGCCTCCTGCCGAGCAGGGAGCCCGATGCGGGGCTCGATCCCAGGACCCCAGGATCATGACCTGAGCCGCAGGCAGAGGCTTAACGACTGAGCCACCCAGGCACCCCTGAGTTAAGTAAAACTTTTAAAGTAATTTTATCAATAGACTATTGATTTATTTCCTTGCACAGTGCTTTATAGTTTTCAAAAAACATCTAAGCATATTTTCTCATTGATTTTCACAGTAAGCAGGTCAGATATCTGTCTATAGGTGAAGTAATTGACATTCAGTAGTAACTTATTAAATGTCACATTCTATAATTTGAGAGGAAGAAGAAAAGAATCTTTAATAACTATATTCCAAATCACTGGACATACAGAAAATACAAACCTTAAGGTTTTTTTGTTTTTCAAACTTCGTTTTAATTTTCCTTTTGTTTTGCATCCAGAGTCACCAACAAATATATATGGTGGTTTGAATAGTAAGGGTGAAGCCAACTATACGTTAAAAAGATTCTGAAAATAGGTGCAACTTAATAGTATAAGAAGACAGTTGTTGGTTTTTTTTAAGATTTTATTTTTAAGTAATCTATTTACCAAACATGGGGCTTGAACTCACAACCCTGAGATCAAAAGTTGCATGCTCTACTGACTAAGCCAACCAGGTGCCTTAATAGTTCTTTTTTTTTTTTTTTTAAGATTTTTTTTTTTAAATTTATTTGACAGAGAGAAACACAGCGAGAGAGGGAACACAGGCAGAGGGAATGGTAGCGGGAGAAGCAGGCTTCCTGCTGAGCAGGGAGCCCGATGCGGGACTCGATCCCAGGACCCTGGGATCATGACCTGAGCCGAAGGCAGACGCTTAACGACTGAGCCACCCAGGCGCCCCAATAGTTCTTGGTTCTAAAAAAATAAATAAATAAACATCACTAGACAAAAATTTAATCTACCTCACATGAAAGGGGGACAAATTTCACAAAATGTTATTAGGACTACCTACAAAAAGCCCCTAGCATCAAAGTTAAAGAAACTGAAACACAGAAAGCTTGGGGCTTGCCTATGTTAAAAAAAAGTCTGATTAATGGCCAAAATGGAAGAATTCGGGTCCTCTTTTGCTCTTTTTATTACTGCTTAAGCAGTATGGTACCATAACACAGCTTCATGGACAGTTAATTCTTATCGAAAATACATATGTGACAAAAGTTTTTATGTCATCGGGCAGTCCAATTAGCACAGCTGATGAGAACACTGAACGAATGGGGTCAGGATCATGTGTTCAACCCTTCTCATTGAGGGACTGGACTGAGAAAAATGTTGGGCCCTGGCTAGAGCCAGCATGCCATAGTCACTGTCTTAGCAATGCGTGGTTCTAACTGAGAGAACGTATGGTTCAAGGAACACCTATCACCACTGCTAAAGAAATAAAACAAAACACCAGATCTTAGAGACAGTAATGCTTTTGATTGCTAAGGGTGACATATACACAGAGAAAAAACGTAGCTAAGAAGTAAAAGACTCATACTAAATAAAATTTAGAAAAAGAATGTAGAAAAAATTAAGAATTTCATTCTTTTTTTCAATATATTTTACATGGGCTCTATTTGTGGCCTCTACATCTTTGAAATGTGTATTACAAACGAGTTAGTAGGGCTCGTGTTTAGTCCAGTTTTCACTATGTCAAACATGTAAGTATTCCACTAAGAAATGATTTCCATGATTAAGAAAATACTAGTACAATCACAGGAAACATACTACCTTAAAATATGGAGCATTCTATTCAATATTTTTGCTCTAAAATGTAGAATCTACCAGGTTCTGAAAGGCATCACAACTTCCCACATGGAATCACGCAAATATAATACAAAGTTAAAACATCAACTGCTAAAAAAAAACCCCATAAACTGCTGTTATTATAAATATTAAATCCTAGTTTATTGGCACCAAACAACAGGATCTAATTCTTGTCTACACCTTGAATTTACACTTTTTTTAAGCAAAAGGAAATATAAGGAAGCACTATAAAATCAGCAAACACTGAAACTTAGGCATTCTCTCGATTAGAAAGAGGTTGCTATTATTATGCCTCCTGAACTGAGGAATGCAGCACTACAGGTTTATAATAAAAGAAAAAAATCATTACTAAATACAAATCTAACTCTTACAAGTTTAAGATCATTCCCTGATGAAGTTGTTTAGACTGAAATTAATGAAGCTGTTGCAAATGAGTTTAGCATTTAGCACAGCAATGAGGAGGTACTAATACTTAGTACCATACAGGTACTAATACTTTACTAAAAGCACTTCTAAAATAAGTGAAATTTATTTTAAATCTCTCTATTGCTATTCGTCTCTTGTTATACCTTCTGCTTTAATATGAAAGAGCTGTCAGTTATAATGCTTAAGTTTAGTATCCCTACCCAACCACCTCATCACCCCTGTCCCTAATTGGGCCAAAGGAAATGAAAACCCATTTCTCTTCTTAGTACTCAAAATTTGCTAAAACTCAAAGGAGAACAGACAGAATAGAGAAGCTCAGAAAAATATAGTTCCATGTTCCTTATTTCCATACAGGGAAATGGAATGGTTATAGTAACACTAGCTGTTAGTGCACATAACCCAGCAGAAGAAAATGATTTTTGGAAAAGAATTGAAAGCGAGTAAGATCATTATCACTAACTGGAAGAACTAAAGGCAAGGTAGAATGAAAGTCACTGGCATATTTTACTTTGCCTCTAAAACTGTAAAGGATCATACGTCCTCCCTGGATTTGGCTGTTGAAGAGCTGAGAGCCAGACTTACTCCTGAGGTTTATTCATTCTTTTCCTGTCTCGTGGTATACACATACAAGCTGTATACTGCTGACTTGCTCCTGATTCCAGCTTACTGTCCTATTTCTTTATTTTTCTTAGCTTATTTTTTGATTGTTGGTGAATAATTTTGTTTGACATTATAATATACACATATGTGCATATGCGTGTGTAAAATTGACTTGAATAACTGAAATGTATTTTTCCTAAACTTTGCTAAACAAAATTTATTATCTAGCAATTCTTTACACACACACACACACACACATTACAGAATTAGTCTTGGTTTTCTTCACATAAAAATGGAACTTTATCCTATCCTCTATAACATAGGAAAGTGAGAAAAAAACATATCTCTATGAATACTAGTTGTGTTTCATGTATGGATTTGTACCCACCATCTATTCAAGTGAGTAAGAAATACTGTTTACTTTCATTTGAATCAATTAAATCAGAATGTGAGCTCCCATGAAATTTCAGCTTTGTTCTTTTTTTATCGCTTCTCCTTTCCCAGAGTTTAATATCCCAGAGATTTTACCCCAATTCTATTTTAAATAAATTTCTGTATACCTTGTAATGTATAAGATTCTGTATAATATCCGTATATCTTAAATGTTCTTTGTACCTTTAAAAAAAACTGTGGTAAGATAACATAAAACTTACAATTTTAACCCTTTTTATGTATACAATTCAGTAGCACAAAGTACATTCACAATGCTGTGCAACCATTACCACGATCCATTTCCAGAGCCTTTTACTATCCTAAATAGAATCTCTGCATATTAAACCACAACTCCCCATTCTCTCCTCCCCTGGCCCCTGGAAACTCCCAAACCTCCTTCCCGCAGCCAGTGGTAACTACTTTCTGTCACTACTTATGTCACTACTCTGGATACCTCATAGAAGTGGAAACATAACAATATTTATCTTTTCTCTAGGGCTTATTCTACTTAGCTTAATGTATTTATTCATGTTGTAGCATATATCAGAATTTCATTTCTTTTTATGGCTGAATAATAATATTCCATTGTATGTATATAACACATTTTGTTTGGTCATGTATCTGTTGATGGGCACTTGGCTTGCTTCACTTTCACCTTTGGGTCAATTTGCACAACACAGTTCGAACATTGGTGTGTAAGTATCTGTAAGTATCTGTTTTGAGTCCTTGCTTCCAATTCTTTTGGAGTATATACCTACAAGTGGAATTGCTGGATCATGTGGGAATTTCATGTCTAATTTTGAGGACCTGCCAAACTGCTTTCCACAGCAGATGCATCATTTTCTATCCCCATCAACAATGCATGAAAGTTCTCTGTACCTTTCTGATAGAAATGTGGATCTTCTTAAAGGATGCAACTTTCCTCATAGACACACACATTCTCCTGTGCATCACACACTGTACAGGTTTCTTCCTTTGATACACACAGATACACACTGTTTATTTCAACATGCAGCTTTTATGTCTCTATTTTTAGGTCATTTGCCATTACGGCACTTAGAGTGAGTACACAATATTTTTAGACAATATGCAAATGGGTATCCAATACTTTAGCTTCATAAATCTTTTACTTCTTCCTATCCACTTACCCCCTCCCTCCTCTCCATTTCATCTACTTCCAAGGCAGTGTTTTTAATACTGTCAATGTTCAGAGTACTTCACCTCGAAATCTTAAACAGCAACATTGCACTTTCTGCCTACAACCTCTGATCCTCTTAGATCTTGAATTTTCTTATTCCCACTGCCTTTGCTCTTTGATTTCAAGATTTGGGGTTTCTTGATTCCTCCTTTTTCTCTCTCGGTAAACATGTTCTTTCAGTTTTATTTCCTGCTCTATTTAGCTTAGACTATCATTCATCATTTCAACAACTTTTTGCTGGTTTACTTTCAACCACTCTCCTCTCCATTGTTTCAGTCCTGCAAACTTGTAATCCTGGATCATTTCAATCCTTTGCCTTCTGTGCTACTGTACAAGATAGTTGATCGTGTTAAGTTATGCAGCTCTACAAGCTAGAACTCATACTCATCTGTAGCATTTATGCCCAGCTGGCTCTTTGGGACTGCTCGTCATGTTCTTCTTGCCTTGATTCGGTTCTCTTTCCCCTTCCCTTCAGTAGCTACTTTTCCCCACTCCCTTTCAAAGCCTTCTGCCCTCTGCTTTTGAAGTCCACAATGACCCTCACTTTACAGGAAAAAGTGAAACTCTTAATTGTGAACTGAAACTTACTTCCATTCCACAGCTATTCTTATCTCCTTGAGTCCCGTCTGTGAGCCCAAGGTGACCATCTTCTTGTTCAAGGCAAACGCATAGGCAGATTCTAAATTCCATCTCTTCCTATTTCTGTACAAACCCTGTTCCATCCATAACAATTCTCTCCATTGGCTCTTTCCAATTAGTCATAGGCAGGCTCAAATATCTGTCATTTTTTCAAAAACAAAAAAACAAAAGTCCTTAATCTATCTTACTTTCTTCTCAACTATCATTAACATCTTTCTTATTTAAGTTTCTTCAAGGACCACTCTGTTGTCCAAATTACTATGCTTCTTGACCTCTAATCACTCTTCAATTCACAGAAAACTGTCTTCTGTATCTAATGCTTTAAGATTACTTCTGTGGAAGTTACTAGTGACCACCTAATTTCA